>JADLZK010008432.1:0-115281 GCA_015847255.1 Hyparrhenia diplandra | reverse complement strand
TCAAATCAAATAGATGCTTCTAACAGTCATTAGCATCCACTTACAGAATGTTGGGCCTCTAATTGGCTTAACAATTCGCGACTACTCCTACCTATTTCAAATTTTTGAAGGATTCAGATCTCGACTGAATGTGGCTTTTTCCTTGGAAGTGATTATAATTGCGAGTTGAATATATGGACTGTGAGAAGTGATGTCATATTCAGAGAAGTTCCAGTTAGTAATCAGAGATGTTTGGAGATCTTCTAGTCTACCTTTGGCCTGCTCTTATGGAGAGCCAAGAAACAATACTTTCCCCTGATTAAATCATGGATAGAGCATATTGTGTAATTAGCTTGATCTTTTTTTTTCCTTCTCTGTCTCCTGATCCCCCTTCTCTGTTTTTTATTCTCTCCTCCCTAGGTATCTTCCTGTACTCTGTTTTGTTGAAGAGATCTGTTTTGTTGAAGAGATCTTCTTGGTTGTAATTAATAAAATTTCAGAGCCTCTCCTGTGTTCCTAAAAAAACTTACAAATGAAAGTGTCATTGGAAAACAGTGTTAATATCTTAAATGACTTACAATCGGAATCAGACGGGTATTAAGCAATGGTGAAGCATCATATATATACATATATTGAGGTTGTTAAGCTTGCTGGAAGACCAACCATGCATATATGGAGCAGGGAATGTCAGTGATGTCAGTGAATGAAGAATATGAAAAACAAAGAAAGTTAAATGTGTGCATTGCTCCTCAAAAGAAACCCTTTGTGTTCGCTAGCAAAAAAAAGCTTTCATTTGTGTGCATTAGTTGTGAGAGTCGACGTCAGCTTGTGAGTGATGACTGATGACTAGACAAAGCCGGCCTTCTTGAGGTTTCCTGGTGTCTAGTTTGTGCATGGATTTTTATCTATATACACGCACAAAGCGCAAGGATGAATCTTGTGTGGTAGGTGAGACTGATTCAGAATCTCTCTGCATCATCCCCTGGCCTCCTGATATCTCCCATGGCCATGAATGAGTGAGTGCTGATGTCTCCAAGTCCATACTTATTGGTGGGTAGGTGAGTGCCTTGCCTAGTAGTATAGTAGTAGTAGGTGCTCCTGTGAGGTGTGACCACCGCATCAAGTCACCATCTTCGTTCTTGACCCTGCATCTCTATGAATAAAACCAATCATGCAGAAAAGGCTCTGAACTATTTATACACAAAATGAAGAGCTTTGCAAGAATTCCACATTACATGTCGTTGTTGGTGCTGGTGCAGAAAAAAGGACCTGTGGTGGTGTGTGGTTTTGGTAGGTGAAGTTGTTGTTTTGTACTATAACCACTGTTTGGTGATGGTGGTCAGCCTAAGATGTCTCTCTCCTGCTACCAAACCATTAACCTGCATCGACATGGTATGTATGGTACACGCCAACGCCACCGGTCGCCGGATCCACCAACTTATCGGCCTCTTCGCGTGGAGGATCTGAGGATTTCATAGACGACGCAAGGCTGTTCTGTTCATCGATAGACCGTTTGATTTTGGTTGTTTCAACAGTGTTTTCTAAGGTCTGAGCTGGGCAGCAACTGGATTGAACAGAGCCCGGCGGCCGAATGAACAGTCAACACAAGTTTCTGTAGTTTCAGAACTCCAAGTTTCTTTTAGACCACAGGAAACCTTCCCAGCTTTATATTGAAAGCTCACACGGTATCTGCTGGGGTTACCAGCTTACAGGACCAGAACGTCTAGGAACGTTCGCACAAAGGTGCTGCCACAGCAGCTACCTGACAGACACAAGTCTTACCACAAGAAACAAGATCGAAAGCTTAAGACTATTTAAAACCCAAAACAAATGGGGTAAACTAAAAGAGACATAAAAGCATGTAGAATCATGGTTAGCCTTCTTCTTCCACGCTCTAGCTTCTCCATCAGTAGAGCCTTCCTTCACTTCACCAAGCTCTCAGCCCTTCCTGCAGTTTGTAGATGACGTCCTCCATCTTCGACACCTCTCCCAGCTTCATCATCCTCATCCACTGTTTCAGATAGCCCATGATACAGTAAGCAATTGATTTGGGGGTTTTAATCAGTTTATTATTGAAAACCCAATCGTTTCTAGTTTTGCACAGGCTCCACACAGTGGCAGCTAACATACAGAGAATATGATAATCATCTATATAGCCTTTCCCCCCTCCAAACATGTCTTCAAGAACTCCAAGTTTCTGTCGACAGAAAACAAAAGGGGTCGGGATTACAATTGATATTTGGGCCTACATACTTTTTGAGAAATAAATAACAAGACATCATGCATTCATCCTCCATCAAATTCATAAACTGATACTGTACATGTACAGCAGAGTTTTATATACATACATATAAATAAAACACACAGAGCAGAGAAACAATTGGTCGTCGTTCTCTGCAAATATCAACAGGTTAGTTGTAATGCGCGATGACTCGTTACGCTGTCATTCACCTGCTGCAATATTCAGAGGGACGACTGAAGAAGGGGAAAAGGAGATTCACTGAACACAAAGTGCAGGTCGGTCTGTTAGATTAACAAGCTCAATCAGTGAGCTCTATGGGCTGTAAAGCTCGTATATAATATGTTTATAGCAACATACACATCAACTTGCAACATTAGTCCAAGCAACAAATTGGCTACTTTGGCTTGCTCAAGCATATGATTGCTTTTGTTACGCATCAGTTGCCCCGCTATATTATATCATCGTGAAAAGCATGCGCACTAACGTACGCTAAGCAGCAAGAACAGCGGTCAGCCCATATGCTAAGCGGGTCAGCCCATATGCTAACAGCGGTCAGACCATATGCTTGACGAAACTCCAAACAGTCGTTGATCAGTGGTCAGGATAGACAACAACAGCGGGGTGTGAAAATAACGGCAAATGATCGATCCACGTGATGAGATAAAAAAAAATATTTTTGGTCAAATTTGAAATGCTTCCACTCTTTAAGAATTTTAGAATACCTTACAATTCGAATGGAGGGAGTACAAGGTAATATCTAAAAAGAAATTCGGCCTGTTGATTTTTTTCAATTTTTTATTACTTATAATAAATTAAAGAATCTAAAAAAAAAAAAAAAAAACTTCTTCCTCATCTCCCTAATGACGGGGAGATAAAATTACTTTCAAAAACATGGACCGTAGTACCCAAAAAGCACCGTGGTATCCCAACAGGTTGAAAATGAATGAACTGATCACAGTCATTTGATACATTTTGTCTATTACGTAATATACAGATGAAATCTATAGTGTATTTTCATTTGTCTTAAGTCCACTCACCTCATGTTTGACTACTAATATTACAGGGAAAATATTAACTTCTACCACATCAAAAAAGGTCAGTAGTAAAAAATACATTCCATAATGTTTCTAGTGGAGCTTATATGATGCCAAAAAATATTGTTTATTGTTCTCAAACTTAAGAATTAAGATAGATTGGTTTAAGATAATGAGAAAAAATATTTCCTTAGTTCCGCGTACATTATCATGGTGAATTATTGTATATACTGGGAGAAAAGTCGGCCTGTCGTGTATGGAAATGGATTTGAGAAAGTCGGCCGGTCGTGTATGGAAATGAATTTGACGTCTGCTTGTGCCGTCGTCGGAGAAAGCCGAGATGACAATACAGGCACGACCACTACGGTCGGACGTGTATCGAAATGGATTCGACGTTTGTCCTGTGCCGTCGTTAGAGAAAGTCGAGATGATAATACAGGTACAACCACTATGGTCGGACGTGTATCGAAATGGATTCGACGTTTGTCCCGTGCCGTCGTTAGAGAAAGTCGAGATGATAATACAGGTACAACCACTATGGCCGGACGCGTATGGAAATGGATTTGACGTCTATCCGTGACGTCGTCGGAGAAAGTCGAGATGACAATACGGGTACGACCACTACGGCCGGACGTGTATGGAAATGGATTTGACGTCTGCCCGTGCCATTGTCAGAAAAAAAGGTCAAGATGATAATACGAGTACAGCCACTACGGTCAGCCGTGTATGGAATGAATTTGACGTCTACATGTGCCGTCGTTGGAGAAAGTTGAGATGATAATAAGGTACAACCACTATGACTCGTTGTGTATGGAAACGTCTGTCTGTGCCGTCGTCGGAGAAAGTCGAGATGATAATACGGGTATGTCCACTATGACCGGCTGTGTATGGAAATAGATTTGACATCTCTCTGTGCCATTGTCAGAGAAAGTCGAGATGATTATACGGGTACAACCACTACAGTGTATGGAAATGGATTTGACGTCTATCCATGCCATCCTCGGAAAAAAGTTGAGATGATAATAAGGTACAACCACTATGACCTGTTGTGTATGGAAACAGATTTGACGTCTGTCTGTGTCGTCGTCGGAGAAAGTCGAGATGATAATACGGGTACGGCTACTACGGCCGGCGGTGTATGGAAATCGATTTGACATCTGCCTTTGCCATTGTCAGATTAAGTCAGCGAGGCTAATGGTGATTTCGCGAACTTCAAGATTTGTCGCTTAATCCTCCAAAGGTGTGTTATAGGGGCATTTGGTTTGTATACGCCAGCTGCTCAGGGCGTTGCGCGCGGTATGCGGTGCGTTAAACGTCCACGCGTTGTACTATGTAATCTAAATAAAAATAAAAATACGGGTACATGTGTCGTCCTCGTCTCATTCGTCTCCATCCACGATCGCATTGATCAAGTGTATGGGCCTATATAGAGTGTCCATGGGGATGACGATGAGACACGGACCTAGCTAGTGATGTAGAGGGAGATGAGGAGTCCAACAATACGGCAAGCCGTGTGACATGAATGGGCTATGGTTTCTCGATATCGCTGGTGCGCCAAATCGTTTCCTGCCCAATCTTTTGCAGATCAAATGGCCACGATCAGTCGATGTGATTGATATTGTTAGAGCCTCGTTTAGATAAAAATGCCCAACCAAGAAAATCATTAGTTCTAATAGTTAGATTAATTTATGGACCAAAGGAACTAACAACTAGTTGAGTCTAGACTAGTTGTTGGTCCACCTTGGATCCTCATATAAGCTTGTTGTTAGGGCTTATGGTATCAAAACAGACCCTTTGTAATCTTTGTTTGTTTTTAAGTTGTTATTAATTTATTGTAATCATCATATGATGATTCCAAACATTCATAACATTTATCAAGTTTTTTATTTTGACACATGTATTCACATTTATTTAGATGTATTCTAGAATTTAATGTTGTTGGTCGATTGGCAGTGAGGTTTAATAAACTTTTTAATGTTTTTACAGTGAGCAAGAAAAATTGTTTAGAAATACTAGTATTTAGAGGTTGGATACAATTTGTGTCAACTAAATTACATAAAAGTAGCACATATCATGCTTAAGGTGCAAAGATCAATCATAAGACCTTTTTTAGCTAGTGATGTACTCTCCACTTTTTTCAAATTATAAGACATTTTTTGGCTTTTCCTAGATCCATATAGCCTATATTATGTATTAAGATATAGTGTATGCCTAAATACATAACAAAATAATGTATGTAAAAACCAAAGCATCTTATAATTTAGAATAGAATGTATGTAGTAGTTACTGCAGCTAAGAGTCCAGCTATCAGTTAACTAGTCTATTAACTAATTGCATGATTGTATATGGACTGACTGCTTTCTTGTGACATTGTTCGAGTCACCGGGCAGTACCTGAACCATATACTAGTATGCTTGACATGGGAAAAAAGGTGCATCATGATTCATGTTTGACCCGACCTGGCAGGCTGGCACTAGCGATTGAGGCCAATGCAAATTACAGATAGATTTGTCAAATTCCAGCATGACTCAGGACTCGTGCATGCTAACTAACTTTGGTGATGATCCATTTGTGTTTTTTACAAGGCTACTATATATATACTATACAAGTGGCGAGGTGATTACGTGAGATTGACCTAATCTAATTCGGTCTAGCGTCATTAGACATTTCTGCCAGCAGAAATAAGCCTGTCTCGCCGGTGCCTACTGGTGTGGTGCGTGCGTTCGTTCCTGCTCACTGTGTGGCGTGCTTGCGTGCGTGAAGCGCACCGCACCACGACGCACCCATCACAGCCAACGGGGCGGGGCCCACGGGTGGTTGGTGAGAGCGGGCGGGCGGGCCTCCCTGACACTGACTCAGGGCCCACGAGTCAGCGGGCGACATCCTCAGTGTTTGCGGGCACGGGTCGCTGTCCCCACCCAACTCAACCCACCGCACCCGTTACAGCGTGACTGACTCACGGGCCCCTGTCCTCGTCCGCCGGATCCATCCGACCAAACCCGATCGGACGGCCCGTGCCCGCTGCCGACGAGGGCCCAGCCAGACGGGCTATAAATGGGCCGGCGCGCGGCCCGGCACGGCGTGCGCTGTGGCCGGGCCGGATCTCCTCCCCAACCGGAACCAACTTGTTACCCGCCCGCCTGCCGCCGCCACCGGATCTCGTCGGACTCCGATCCGCCCGACCACTCCGCGCCGCCGCCGCAGCAGGTGAGCGTCCCTTCCCCTTCGGTCCTGGCCGCCCTAGTGTTTTTCTTTGTCTGTCTGTAGCAAGAGGCGGGCGTTTCTAGCTGCAGTGGGTGCCCGCAATGGTTGGCTACTCGCTCTCGCGGCCAGCTGCTGCTGCTCCCTCGCCTCTCTCTCGCGCATTCCTTCCTTGCCCGACTGCCCGTGGTCACGCGTAGGGAAGGTTTTCCTGGTTTCGGTCCTTGATGCCGCGTGAATTAATCCGATAGTAGGAGAGGGATTTTTTTCCCCTTCCTTTCTCACGACTGTTCGGGAGTGGGTAGCGATGGCTCTTGTCGTCTTGTCGCTGGAACCCCATCCGTGTTGTTCGGGAAAAGAAAAAAAAAATCTGTGCTTGCAGGTCAACATGTGCATACATGTGTGAGTGGTAATCCAAATTTTCTGCCGGCGAAACATGTTTGCAGAGAATGCTTTAGGGACTCTATGTTTACCGTAGAGTTTAAAGGTTGCTATGAATGAAATGATACGGATGCTGATTTCATCTATCTACTCCTAGCATAGTTGGTTCGAGAAGAGTCGGCGACTAGTTAGTTCTGTCTTATTCATCTATAATAAAGAAACCACATGCTTCACACTTTTTTTTTGCTAGGCTAGCTGCATGGGGTTTGGGGAGTTCTGAAAATTTATATATCTGCAAGCTGTCCAGAGTCTTGCTTTTACCATATTCTCTAGTGTTATTCAGTGCTTTACTAGTTTACTGTACCTGTGTGAAGGTTGCTGCTGAAATGATAGTGGTGCTCAGTAACCTTAGACTGCAATTGTTGGGAAAAACTGATCCGGCTACCAATAAACATGAATAGTGAAGCTGTGTGTAGAATTCATCAACGTTTCTTATTCCTACCTGAACAGAGGGTTGTAATGAGTTTGTTTTTTTCACAAGCCTATAGTAAATTGAAGCTGAAAGTTTATACTTTTACTATGCTCCATGATGTTTGCTTTATACTACCTCTCTTCCAAATTATAAGTCTTTTCGGTTTTTCTAAGTACAATTGCTTTTTTATATGTATCTGATATACGTTGTGTCTAGATTCATAGCAAAAGCTATGTACCTAGAAAAGCCAAAAACAACTTATAATTTGGAACGCAAGGATTGGAAACTACTTTTCCATCCTGCAACATGTATTAGAAGAATATAGTTTGAGTGGCTGTTTTCTTCCTAGAATCTTGTTACACGATTTGTTATTCTTGTGCTGATTCGAAAATGAGGCTTGGTAGATTCCTCTTGCCTTATCCACTAAAGCACAAATGCGAGCATAGTCCTGTATGAGTGGCTCAGAAATGTCGAGCTTTTTTCAGTGGGACTTAGTTGACTCTGCGTGTAGAATCTGACAACCTGAAACTGTGGTCTTCTTTATGTGCCAACAAATATGCCCCCTTTTGTGCTTGATTAGTAGCTTAGCACTTTTTATTGTTGTCTTTTTTGTTGCATGAGGCAATAAGAAAAATTCCGACAAAAGCATTTTGGCCAAAAAGGAGTACAGTGTTTACTTGTGCCATGGGAGTCCAGATTATTGATCAATAAGTCGCTTAGTTATTCCCATCTGAACATTTGCGAAATCGCCTATTTGTTTCCCTTATATTGAATACATCAATCTTTGTTGGTCATGCAATTTGTTTTGTTATGAGAATTCTCACTTTGCCTTGGCCATTTTTGTTTATGTATTGTATTGTCTGTAACTAATCATTTGTATTTTCTGCTGCAGATCAGAGAAGATGGCTGAAGTTGACACCTTCCTCTTCACCTCGGAGTCAGTGAACGAGGGACACCCTGACAAGCTCTGCGACCAGGTCTCAGATGCCGCTCTGACGCTTGCCTTACTGAGGACCCTGACAGCAAGGTTGCTTGCGAGACCTGCACCAAGACCAACATGGTCATGGTCTTTGGTGAGATCACCACCGCGGCCAATGTCGACTATGAGAAGATTGTCAGGAGACCTGCCGCGCAATATTGGTTTTGTGTCAGCCGATGTCGGGCTTGACGCTGACCACTGCAAGGTGCTCGTGAACATTGAGCAGCAGTCCCCTGATATTGCTCAGGGTGTGCATGGCCACTTCACCAAGCGCCCCGAGGGAGATTGGAGCCGGTGACCAGGGACATGTTTGGGTATGCCACTGATGAGACCCCTGAGCTGATGCCCCTCAGCCATGTCCTTGCCACCAAGCTTGGTGCTCGTCCCCACTGAGGTCCGCAAGAATGGAACCTGCGCCTGGCTCAGGCCTGATGGGAAGACCCAGGTGACAGTTGAGTACCGCAATGACGATGGTGCCATGGTCCCCATTCGGGTCCACACTGTTCTCATCTCTACCCAGCACGACGAGACAGTCACCAATGATGAGATTGCTGCTGACCTCAAGGAGCATGTCATCAAGCCTATCATCCCTGAGCAGTACCTCGATGAGAAGACCATCTTCCACCTTAACCCATCTGGTCGCTTTGTCATTGGTGGACCTCACGGTGATGCTGGTCTCACTGGCCGCAAGATCATCATTGACACCTATGGTGGCTGGGGAGCCCACGGTGGTGGTGCTTTCTCCGGCAAGGACCCAACCAAGGTCGACCGCAGTGGTGCCTACATTGCAAGGCAGGCTGCCAAGAGCATTGTTGCCAATGGCCTTGCTCGCCGTGCCATCGTCCAGGTCTCCTATGCCATCGGTGTGCCGGAGCCTCTCTCTGTTTTTGTTGACACATACGGCACCGGCACGATCCCCGACAAGGAGATCCTCAAGATTGTGAAGGAGAACTTCGACTTCAGGCCTGGCATGATCATCATCAACCTTGACCTCAAGAAGAAAGGCGGCAACGGGCGCTACTCAAGACAGCGGCCTATGGCCACTTTGGAAGGGACGACCCTGACTTCACCTGGGAGGTGGTGAAGCCCCTCAAGTCGGAGAAGCCTTCTGCCTAAGGCACCCCCTTTTCCAGAAGCTTCTTTTTGGTCTGCTGCGCTTATCATGTTTTATATGGCTTCCATATGTTGTGAATCTTGATCAGCCCATTGCTTATATCATTTGTACTTGTACTGTCATAATAAGTGGTACTTGTGAGGGTCTTATTGTGTCCGCTTATTTACCTAGAGGATTATTTCTGGTTTTTCTGCTTACTCATGTAATGCTTACTAAAACAATGAAAGAAGCTACAGGCTACAGCTACTTGAGAAGTAATGGAACCTCGTGCATTTTGGTTTTGTGCAGTAGTGTGATTCCTTGGGCATTTGTATCCACGAAGATTAACTGATCTGTGTGTGTGTGTGTGTGTGTTTTTTTTTTGAACCTAATGTTTGTGTACGTGACTGGTGAAGGTGCGGTGGCAGATGTTTGGTGAAGCTGGCAGTGTGTTTGTTTGTGGACTCTGCAACCTGCCTGGTTACTGAACATCGCTTTCCTGTGTTTGGTGACCTGTAGAGTGATGATGGGCACCTGTTTGTTGAGATTAGGTGGTAGTTGGTGAGCAAACCACAAGGGGTTTAGTTCTATTATTAATCGGTGAGAATATATACTGTATTTCCTAGGTCTGATGAGGTCAGCTGTCAATTTTTCGCAGCAACCCGGAGTGCATCCATTCGCAGGTCAGCTATGCATGTCTTGACTGAGGCCTTGTTTAGTTGGCTAAAATTTAGCCAAAAATTTGCATAGTTTTTAGCAATCTCTCCATCACATCACATTAAATACACCAAAAGACATATGTTCGTATGCCGAGAAACGTAGGTAAAAAAAATAACTAATCACACGCTTACATTGTACATCACGAGGGCTAATCTTTTGAACGAAGTTAGTCTATGATTGACAATGTTTACCAAATACAAACGAAAGTCTTCAAAGTCTTTACAGGAGTTGGAAATGTGCGTTTTGCTTAAATTTTAGCCAAACAAGGCCTGAAACTCTGAATCTTCACTTCTGTTAGACCATCGCCCATCAGCAAATCTCTAGGATTCTGACGATCATGTCGAGTCAGCTTTTGATTGCGTTTGATCCTAAATCTGTGCAGCTGAAATCTCTAAGAATCTGCGATGATTGGGATCACACAACTTGGAGATGACAACGCAAGAGGATTTCCGTTCCATCATGTTGGAGATGAGATGACCCAAACCAGATTTCCGAAGATACAACGCAATGCAGGTGGTACTGTACTGCATTCACACATGTACACCGAACTGAAATTGCAGCTGCAGGTCTACCGACAGAGAGATGATAAACAAAGTAGTTGCAGTTGTAGGAGTAGGAGTACGTGCCAAATGTAATTGATCAAATGCAAGTGTCCGGCTACTGATCTGCTGGTAGTTTAACCAAATGCCAAAGATCAGAATGGAAGTATTTATCATCACTGCAGTAGTAGCAAGTAAGAATTCCGTTGACGCAGCCACCAGTTTGCTTCGGGTACGTTGTCCTGGCGAATCTAAAAACTCCACAGTTCTATCTCCCACTGCGCCTATTTTTGCATTCTCGACGTGCGATTGGCCACGCAGTAGTAGTAACTGAAATTTCAATTCGGTGGACAATCCAGCCAACGCGAGGAACGCGAGCAGTCACGAGGTGTTCAATGCCGCGACGACCGTCGCCCTCCTCCCGCTGGCCTTCGTCGACCGTCGCCCTTCCCCTACCCTCGCGCCTCAATCCCGCTGCCGCCCCCCATCGCCTCCCCACCACCACATCCATAAAATGCACGGCAGAGGAGGATGAGGCCGGCCCCGGCGTGGCGCTCCCGCATCGGCATCGATCCCCTTCGATTGGACAGCGGCGGATGGTGGTGGCGGCGGCGGGCATCACCGCTGGCTGCCAGCCTGAGCACGAGGAGACCTAGCCTGAGCACGAGGCTGTGCGCCAGGGCTCCCATCGCGAGCAGCATCGCGGCGTCGGATTGACGAAGACGGCCCAGCGGACGGGGCGGGGCGCTGAAGGTGAACCCGTCGGGGACGAGCCCGCCGGAGCCGGAGGGGCGCAAGGCGGTGAAGAGCGCCCTGGCGTGACGCGCGAGGCCGTTGGAGGCGTAGCAGGAGACCATGGCGGCAACGGCGCTGCTGCTGCGGCATCCATCCCCTTCGATTGGAACCACAGGTTTGGCACCGCGCTGGCTTCTTCTATGTTTGGGTACGGTAGTGCTGGGGCGGATGATTCCTCCATTTGTGGATCTGTCCAGTTGATTCGTCTCCATCCCTCCTTCTGAAGATTTCTCCTCTGTATGGGCATCAACTGTTGTAGTTGGACCGTGGTTGTGGGAGCTGATGTTCAAGTACTCTGTAAAACAATTTTCTTGAAAGTTTATAGAAACCCATTTGACAGCAATGGAGAGATGCTTTATAAGAACGGGATCAGCCTGATGCTTCCTCGGCAGTATCAAATTGTATGATGGAATGTAGAGATGCTTTCTGCGTTACTGCTTACTATCAAGCAAGAACACTGTGAAAAGCATTTGGCTAGCTCATGCCTTCAAAGAAAATGTTCAGCAATGTCCTTCAAAGAAAACATGTTCACTAATGTCATTCAAAGAAAATGTTCAGTAATTCTACTGCTACTGATATGTTCAGTAAACTAGGACATCGTGAAAGCACTAGGCTAGCTAATCTTACAACTTCTGAATGTTATTTGCATATGTTTTAGTCAGTACATGTTAGCCTTTACTGTATGCTGATTTAGAATCTTCAGATTCAGTTGATGCTAATGTAGACTGTAATGATTCAGTTAGCAATTTCAGTTAGCTTTCAGTTTGTAATTCCCTGCACATGCCGCTGCTACTTTCTAACTGGGCAGGGCTATCTGTTTATTGAAAACAAAAGGTGTTGTCATGTTGGTCTACAAAGGGCTGTCATGTTGCTTCAAATTTAACTAAGATTATGAACATATGTATTTTATTGACAAACATTTTGTTATACTTTACCGAAGATGGATCATCACATTTTTCTTTAATATTTTGGCATAAAATTATGAAGAAACAAAAAGAATAATTCTTCCTCTGTTGAAAAAAATATATATTGCGTTCCGCGCAACGCTTAATTCTACTAGTTATTATGTATATACTGGGCGAACATACTGTGGGCGAGAAAGTCGAGATGATAGATAATACGGGTATGGCCACCACGACCGGCCGTGCTTGGAAATCGATTTGGCGTCTGTCTATGCCGTCGTCGTTCTCGTCTCCTCCATCTCCGTACACTGTCGCATTGATCAAGTGTATGGGTATGGTGTCTCCCCCATGTAGATGACGATGAGACAGAGACCTAGCTAGCTGATATAGAGTGAGATGAGGAGTCCAACAATATGGTTGTGAGCGCCGTGGGAATGCGACATGGATAGCCTATGGTTTCTCCGATGGCCTCCCTAACCGTTTCCCTGCCCAATATTTGCAGATCAAATGGCCACGATCAGTCAATGTGATTGTTATTGTTATTGCTATTGCTGTTGTCGTCATTACCATATTAGAATGTTTGGCAAAAATCAAGAATTTTTGTTATATGACTCTTAACATTTAGAAGAACCGAGCATATACGGTCAGTCGGTCAAATTCTTTTGTGGTTGAACATGCCTACCTAGATAAAGTTCTCGACTTAGACACATGTATTCACGTTTATCTAGATTTATTTTAGAACTTAATATTGTTGGTCGATTGCCGCGCAGCATTTTAATGAATAATTTTGGTGTCTCTAGAGATTAGTGAAAAAATTCGTTTAGACATACTTAGTATTTAGAAGTCAGATAGAATCTAATGTCAACTAAAATACATAGTACATCATCATATATCATGGGGGAAAATATGTAGTGCAAACCATAACTTTGGTTGTAAACACATTGTGTAACCATGGCAAAAGTTATCTAAATTCACCAAAAAACACAAACATATAGATGATATGATGATACACAACCCCCTCGCAAATATTTTTGTTCAAATTTACTTAAGTTTGTAAGATATAACATTAACAAATCTCTAACAAATCATCTAGACAACTTTTCTCTAATTTGAAATTTGTTATTTTTATATCTCTCGCAAAACTAACCTCGAGTTTGGAAAAGATATTTTTACAAGGTTATGTATCATCTACATGTGTGATTCTTTTGGTGAATTTATATGACTTTTTGCCATGGTTTACACAAAGAAGTTTACGCTAAAAGTTGTGGTTTGCACTACATATTTATATCATAGTAGAAAGCTTCTGCTTCCACCTTCTTAAGGCCCAAGTATAAATCATAAGACCTTCTTTTTCAAAATTTGAGAACCATAAAATCAATTTATTCAATTTCCTCTAACAAAAAATTTGGGGCTAAAATTTTCTGAAATTTGGAACCCCTGAATGAAACAATTGATTTGACATAAAAAGCATGCAAAACAAGTGAAGATGTTGTCACTTTTAGTCAAAGTTTTAGATTTCTAGGGTTGTCTTAGGTCAAACTTTCAAACTTTGTCCGAATTTCTAGAAAAAGTCTGTCAAAATTTGTGACATCAAATTAGTATAGATGTACCATAGAATGTATTTTTTTATAATATAATCATTTTATGTCATACTCATATATGTTACTTTTTCTTTTCTAGAAATTTAGTCAATCTTAAGATAGTTTGGCTTCCACAAATTCTATGAATTGATTTATTAGGGACGGAGAGAGTATATAACTATGTATTAGCCAATGCATCAATGGTTTGTCTATAATACTTTTCTTTTGTTTTTAAATTATAAGTCGCTTTAACTTCTTTTTAGTTCATCCATTTTGCTATATATGTAGATAGTTTGGACTAAAAAAAAAGTCAAAGCCACTTATAATTTGATTGGAACAGATGGAGTACCTTTTTCAGAAGGGAGGATAAAAAGCTTTGTCGCGATTTCTATTAGACGAAAAAAAAAAGCAAGCGCCTGCCCGCTTTTGAATGGAAACTTGGCCAAAACCATACAACCGAGGAGAGCCACGCTCATCCTACCCACTTTTATACAACTCCACCGCAAATCACGACTCAACTTGGCGAAACATCGACCACTACTAGCCACTTACCTTTCATCTCTAGTTGTTACTGTATATATGTGACAGAAGAAAAGATGATTTTAGCAACTTATTAGTTGTTATTATAAGAGGCTTTTAACTTTTCTAAATTCATAGCTTTTGCTATATTAGACATAGTATACATAGCAAAAGAAATGTATCTAGAAAGTCAAGACAACTTATAAATGTAGTGAGTAATTAATACCCTAGCTAATAGTCTAGCTAACAATTACCGGGTCTATTAATTTTTGTTGACCTTGCTTTAATTTGGTATAATTTTTCAGTTGGGTGGATCCAAATATTAA
Source organism: Hyparrhenia diplandra (assembly GCA_015847255.1). Classification (NCBI taxonomy): domain Eukaryota; kingdom Viridiplantae; phylum Streptophyta; class Magnoliopsida; order Poales; family Poaceae; genus Hyparrhenia; species Hyparrhenia diplandra. Next base: position 100,519 of record JADLZK010008432.1, on the reverse strand, counting down.
TTGGCTGATTGCACATGGTCTTAGCTGCTTTTGCCATTCTGCTGGCCACCTTCACTTGGGCGGATGACAAGACCTCAGCTGTATAAGCTTGACATGGGGAAAGATCGATAAAGAGGGGGGCATCGTGTTTGACAGACCTGTTGCTAAGCCTAGCTGTTACTGTTAGTGATGTAAGCTTGACCCAATCAACAAGGCCAGTCAAGACTAACAAGCCTAGTTGTTACTGTTACAGCTACTAGTCGCATGAATCCCTCTATTTTTAAGTTACAAGGCATAGAATGTATTTTTAGGATTTATTCTTTTTATATATATATTTGGATATAGTGTGTCTAAGAATATAACAAGGAATGTTCTAAAAATAAACCAAAAGTATCTTATAATTAGAATTTGAAATATAGGAAGGACGTAGTTAATACTCCCAGGCAAGTCAGTTAACAATTATCTAAGAGTCCAGCTAACTAGTCTACTCCTAGCTAAGGGCCTCCAGCTAACAATTAACTAGTAGTCTAGTAATTACTTGACCTGTTCTAATTCAGTACTTTTTTAGCTAATTCAGTACTTTTTTAGCTGGTGGATTGAAACATTAATAATTAAATTAATACATGACTGAGGATAGCTAACTTGGTTGATCATCCATTTGTATGTTTTGTTTACACAAGGCTACTCTCATACTTTCTCTGTTTTTAAGTAGCTTGACTTTGACTTTTTTTAATACAACCATTTGGCTATGCATCTCGATATGATATGATATGTCTAAATATGTACTCATAGGTAAGAGTCGGGACTCACTGAACGTGGACAGAAGACCGTCCAAAATGCATTCAAGACTGGATGAACGTGGACACAAAAATTCAAACGCTGTGTCTTGGTTTCTTTCCTGGGACAGAGGAGTACCAAAATGGATGAAATAAAACTAAAATTAAAACGACTTGCAAATTAAAATTGGGGAGTATAATATAACATAACCTATGGTGGCGAGATGGTTATGTGAGATCGACCGAATTTCGGTCAAGTGTCATTAAGACAATAATCTTGCTGTCCATGCTAGTGTGCGAGCGTGAAACGCACCGCACCACCACCGGGGGTCCAGTCTACGCACACCCATGACCGACCCAGCCAGCCGGGCGGGTCCCACGGGCGGTTGGTGAGCGGGCACCGCGGGCCGAACCACGCGGCCTCCCCTGGAGTTGGGCCCACAAGTCAGCGGCAGGACGGGCCCTCGGTGTTTGGTGGGTACGGGTCGCTGTCCCTCACTGACCCAACCCACCCTGCCGACGGGGCTATAAATGGGCCGGCGCGCGGCCCCGGCACGGCGTGCGCTGCGGCCGGGTCGGATCTCAGACGAGAGACGAGCCCCCATCTCCCTCCCTCCCACCTACCTACCCGCCTCCACCGGATCTCGTCGGACTCGGATCCGCCCGACTACCCCGCACCGCCGCCGCCGCATCAGCAGCAGCAGCAGCAGCAGGTGAGCATCCATCCATCCCATCCCCTCGTCCCTTCTCCTCTCCTTCGGTCCGCGAGGCGGGCGCCAGTCCAGCCGCCGCCGCCAGCGCTCTGCGCCCGGTGCGGCGGTGCCTGCTCTGCTTCTCCGTAGGCAGGGGTTTTGTATGATTCGTTGTCTCTCCTGTAGCAAGAGGCGTTTCTAGTTGTTACTTAGTTGGTCTCTCGGTCAGGCGGTAGGCTCCGGCACCCGTCTCGCGCATTCCTTGCCGTCGTCCGTCCATCGGAGGTCGGCTGGTTGTTGGGGCTTGCCCTTACCATGATAGATAGATATCTTCTGCTAGTTTCGTTTGTGCCTGCCGCGAAATGCTTTGTTTTTCCTTATCCGTATTATAAATTATACCATTGGTCCGATAGTCGGAGAGGGATTTGATTTTTTCTTCCTCCTCCTTTCACACGACACGCACCTCTTGGTAGTGGTAGCGATGGCTCTTGTCGTCTTGTCGCGTTCCTCAAGACGGGAGAGGAAAAACAAGTTCACAAGTCTCGACACGTTGTTGGACGAGACCATCTCGTGGGGAGGAACCCCCCATCTGTGTTTAGGAAAAGAAAAGAAAAAAAAAAAAAAATCTGTGCTTTCGGGTCAATATACTACATGTGTTAACCTGAATTCCTGCATAGTGTGCTGCACAAACTGCTTAGGCGTGCTTTGTTTACTGTAGAGGGAGGGTTGGTTTCTGCCTTGCTGCTAAAATGATACTGATGCTGATTTTGCCTTCTCCTAGAATGGTTGGTTGGTTCGGAGAATCGGACCCTTTAGTTTTGTCTGATCATCCTGTACAAAGAGACTGCATGCTTGCAATTTTTGCTAGGGAAACCTGCACAAGCGTTGTGGGATTTCAGAAATTTTATTTCTGCAAGCTGTCCCGGCTAACGGCTACTGGTTCTTGCTGTCCTGTGGTGTTGCGTCGAAAGTGCTTTAGTCAAGTACCTGTGTGAAGGTTGCTGCTAAAATGGTTGTGGTGCTGAGTAACCTTTTGCCTGCAATTGTTGGCGAAAAATGATCCTCTACCAATAAACCACATGTTCTAAAACCAACTTAATAGGCCAGATGTGTGTAGGGTTTGTCATCATTTCTTTTGACGCCTGAACAGAGGATTTGTGGTGGGAGTTCCTTTTACAAGCTAGCTGACAGTTTATGCTTTTACTATGCTCCATGACGTTGCTTTATATACACTCCTCTGTTCCAATTTATAAGTTGTTTTTGCTTTTGTAAGTACATAGCTTTTTGCTATGCAGCAAGATATCGCTATGTCTAGATTCATAGCAAAACTGCGTGTACCTAGAAAAGCCAAAACGACTTTTAATTTGGAACGGAGGGAGTAGAAATTACTTTTCCATCCCGCAACATGTATTGGGAAGAATATAATTTGAGTGGTTGTTTTTCCTCCTAGAATCTTGTTAAGCAATTTGTTATTCTTATGCTGATTCGGTGGGCTTAGTAGATTCCTCTTGCCTGTACGAGTGGATCAGAAATGCCAAACTTTTGTTAGTGGAGCTTACTGTAGTTGACTCTGCGTGAAGAATCTCTCCACCTGAAATTGTGGTCTTGTTATGAGCCAACAAATCTGCCCTTTTTGTGCTTGATTAGTAGCCTAGCACTTTTTATTGTTGTCTTTTGTTGCAAGGAAAAATTTCTGACAAAGCACATTTGCCCAAAAGGAGTACAGTGTTTGTTTCCGCCCTGTGAGTCCGTGCTGCTGATCAACAAATCGCTTAGTTATTGCTGTAACTAAACATTCCATTGCCCTTATATAGGAGTACATCAGTCTTGTTGGTCATGCAATTCATTTTGGTTAAGAGGATTCTCACTTTTGCTTTAGCCATTTTGTGCTGTAACTAATCATTTGTATTGTCTGTTGCAGATCAGAGAAAATGGCCGCAGAAGACACCTTCCTCTTCACCTCGGTCAGTGAGCGAGGGACACCCTGACAAGCTCTGCGATCAGGTCTCAGATGCCGTTCTTGGCGCTTGCCTTGCTGAGGACCCTGACAGCAAGGTTGCTTGTGAGACCTGCACCAAGACCAACATGGTTATGGTCTTTGGTGAGATCACCACCAAGGCCAACGTCGACTATGAGAAGATTGTCAGGGGAGACCTGCCGCAACATTGGTTTCGTGTCAGCTGATGTCGGGCTTGATGCGACCACTGCAAGGTGCTTCGTGAACATTGAACAGCAGTCTCCTGATATTGCTCAGGGTGTGCATGGCCACTTCACCAAGCGCCGGGAGATTGGAGCTGGTGACCAGGGACACATGTTTGGGTATGCCACTGATGAGACCCCTGAGCTGATGCCCCTCAGCCATGTCCTTGCCACCAAGCTTGGTGCTCGCCTCACCGAGGTCCGCAAGAATGGAACCTGCGCCTGGCTCAGGCCTGATGGGAAGACCCAGGTGACAGTTGAGTACCGCAATGAGGGTGGCGCCATGGTCCCCCCTCTTCACGTGCACACTGTCCTCATCTCTACCCAGCACGGCGAGACAGTCACCAATGATGAGATTGCTGCTGACCTGAAGGAGCATGTCATCAAGCCTGTCATCCCGAGCAGTACCTGGGCGAAGACCATCTTCCACCTTAACCCATCTGGTCGCTTTGTCATTGGTGGACCTCATGGTGATGCTGGTCTCACTGGCCGGAAGATCATCATTGACACCTATGGTGGCTGGGGAGCCCACGGTGGCGGCGCTTTCTCCGGCAAGGACCCAACCAAGGTGGACCGCGGTGGAGCCTACATTGCAAGGCAGGCTGCCAAGAGTATTGTCGCCAGCGGCCTTGCTCGCCGTGCGATCGTCCAGGTCTCCTATGCCATCGGTGTGCCCGAGCCTCTCTCCGTGTTTGTTGAGACTTACGGCACCGGCACGATCCCCGACAAGGAGATCCTCAAGATTGTGAAGGAGAACTTCGACTTCAGGCCTGGCATGATCATCATCAACCTTGACCTCAAGAAAGGCGGCAACGGGCGGTACCTCAAGACGGCGGCCTATGGCCACTTTGGAAGGGCGACCCTGACTTCACCTGGGAGGTGGTGAAGCCCCTCAAGTCGGAGAAGCCATCTGCCTAAGGCGCGCCTTTATTTTTCAGAAAGAAACTTTTGGTCTGCTGCGCTTATCATGTTCTATATGGCTTCTATATGTTGTGATTCTTGATCGCCCCCCTTGCTTATCAGTTGTACTTGTACTGTCATAATAAGTGGTACTTGTAAGGGTCTTATTGTGTCTGCTTATTTACCTAGAGGATTATTTCTGGTTTTGCTGCTTATGTATTTCTGAAAACAATGAAAGAAGCTACAGGCTACAGCTACTTTGACATGTAATGGAACCTCGTGCATTTTGGTTATGTGTTGCAATGCTGTGCAGTGTTGTTCCTTATCTTCAAAATTGTTCAGTGGCACCGTTTGTTTATGTGACTGGTGAAGCTGCAGTGGCCGATGTTTGGTGAAGCTGCGGTGGCTGAGTTTATTTGTTTGTGGACGGTGCAACCTGCCTGGTTACTGAAATCGCTTTCTTGTGTCTGGTGACCTGTTTAGTGATGCTGCGCATATGTTTGTTCAGATTAGGTGGTAGTCGGTGAGCAACCAGTACCAGAAGAGGTTTAGTGCTATTAATCGGCCAAATGAGGTCAGCTGTCAATTTTCGCTGCAACCTGGAGTTCATCCCATTCGCAGGTCAGCTGTGCATGGCAGGGACAACTTAACTGAAACTCTGAATCTTCACTTCTGGTAGACCGTCGCCCATCAACAAAGTGATGTTTGATCTGTCACCCTCTAAACCTGTACTGTATCTGAATTCTGACGATCATGTGGAGTCAGCTTATGGTGTGCTCGGGCCTAAATCTGTGCAGCTGAAATCTCTAGGAATCTGCGATGATTAGGAATTTGGGATCACACGACTCGGAGATGACAGCGCAGGAGGATTTCCGTTCCATCATGTCGGTTATGTGATGACCCAAACCAGATTCGGCAATGCAACAGGCTCTCAGGTTCGGCAAGGTGGCACTTCACTGCACGCCACACATGTATACCAGACTGAAACTGCAGGTGGACCGACAGAGAGATGATAAACAGAGTACTTGCAGTTTTAGGAGTACTTGCCAAATGTAACTGACCAAATGCAAGTGTCAGGTTAGTAATCTGCTGGCAGTTTGGCCAAATGCCAATGGTACATGTGGCCTTGTGGACCATTTAGCAGCTACTCTTCATCCCAAAAATAAACGACGTATGGGAACGTCTTGCGGTTAAACTTTTTCAACTTTTGGTAAGTTTATAAAAATACATGCGACATTTAAATCTTCAAATAAATTTGTTAAAAAACTAGACTTAAAGATCTTTCGATGATACTAATTACTTAACATAAATATTTATATATTTTTTATATATAATTCTTTGTCATTTTGAAAACGTTGACTTACCGAGAAGCGAGAAGGTGCTTTTATTTTGGGACGGAGGGAGTAGCCAGTTACCCTTCAAAGGTAGGGGCACACAAATGTAGTTGACATCGATGAGCATGGCCAGTAGGAGGGAGTACTTATTTATCAATCACTGCAGTAGCAAAGTAGGAATTTCGTTGACAACAATCGACTTCTGGGTCGTGTGCAAACAGAGTATAGTGTAGCATCACAACCAAGATTTCATTAGGAGTGTGGATTTTAAGTGGCTTACCAAGGTGCTTACTGAAAGGCTAACTCAATAGCTGGGAAAATCATTGGACCTAATCAAACAGGCTTTGTGAAAGGGGGAACATCTTAGAGGGAGTGTTACTCTTCATGAATTGTTACATGAACTTAGGAGATAAAAAACCAGGGCCTAATTTTGAAAATTGGCTTTGAAAAAGCCTATGACAAGGTGAGTTGGAATTTTTTTGAAACAAATTTTTAATAGGGAGGGATTCCCAAAGAAATGGACAGACTGGATTATGCAAACTGTTAAAAATGGGTAGGTCTGTGTTAGCGTGAATGGGGAAAGGAGCTCATACTTTAGAACCTATAGGGGATTGAGACAAGGTGATCCTTTATTTCGACTCCTTTTTGACTTAGTGGCAGATGCTCCAACAGTCGTCTTAGATAGGGCTGTAGAGCAGGGGCATATTAAAGGGATATTGGATAACTTGATTCCAGGGGAATATCACATATCCAATATGCAGATGACACGGTAATATGATTGATGGATCAGATGATTCTATTAGGAACATGAAACTAATTTTTGTACTTTGAATGGTTATTTGGATTAAAAATCAACTTCCACAAAAGTGAAGTCTTTTGTTTGTGGGGTGCCTCAGGCTGAGAAACTTAGAATGAACATTGAAACCTTCTATCCAATGGCTATGAAAATGCAGAAAAGACTAGACCCATGGAAGGGCAAATTCATTACCTCTGACAAATTCTAACTAATACTTTTTATGGTTGACAGGATGAGGTACATCAAAAAATGGATGGGGATCAGATCTAAATTCTTGTGGCAAGGGGCTGATGGGAAATTTAAATACCACATGGCTAAATTTGAGATTGTTTGTAGGCCCAAAGACCATGGGGGTTGTGGGATCATTAACACTAGGATAATGAATGACTGTCTTTTTGGTTAAATGGATTTGGAAGATACTCCAAGAACCTGACTCCCTTTGGTTCAAAATAATTCAAGCAAAATATTTGAAAAGGGGACCTTCTTTACATCCAAAACTAATGCTAGTTCCCAATTCTGGAAAGGTTTACATAAAAAATGGAAGTGCTATCTTCAAAGTGGGGAATGGTAAACTCTATAGGTTCTGGCAAGACTGCTGGCTCATGGGGGTCCCTTTGAAAATTGCCTATGAAGAAGATCTATACCTCTTAGCTGGTGACCAAGATTGCTTGGTGGCAGATTGTAGAAAGGGGAAGAGTGGACTGTTGATTTTAAAAGAACACTTACTACTAGAGATAATGAATGCTGGCTTGAACTTTATGATCAATTATCTGAGATTTCGCTATCTGACACAAAGGACAGTATCATCTGGGCATTAGACAAGTTCCTACACAACTAAATCACTTTATCGATTCATCACAGATAGAGGAATGCCTATCAGAAATAGCGGGATGCATATTGTAATGCAAAGTTCCATTGAAAATTAGAGTTTTTCTATGGCAAGCTTTTGATAACAGATTGCAAGTAGGCTAGTCTTTTGATCAAAATGGGCTGGAAGGGGTCGGGTAAGTGTTGTGTCTGTGGAGAGTTTGAAACTGTTGATCATATATTCTTCCAGTGCCACTTAGCCAAATTGGTTTGGTGTATGGTTGGTGTGATTTGGAATCTGGGGAGAACGACTGGATTTTTCAACGGAATGACTCCAAGGCAAGGGGCCTATGCCTTCCCGGCTTATGTATGTTGTTTACATTTACAGGTTTCGCCTGGGCGCTCTGGACGTCCAGGAATAAAATGACTATCGAGAAGACGTTTCCCAGAGCACCGTTTGTTACCCTCTCAACCTCTGCTGATGTACTGTATCTGAATTCTTACGATCATAGGAATCTGACAGTTCAAGAGGATTTCCGTTCCATCATGTCGGAGATGAGATGACCCAAACCAGATTGCCCAAGATGGAACGCAACGCAATGCGACCGGCTCTCAGGTTCTGCAAGATGGCACGCCACACTTGTACACCAAACTGAAGCTGCAGGTGGACCGACAGAGAGATGATAAACAAAGTACTTGCAGTTTTAGGAGTACTTACCAAATGATCAAATGCAAGTGTGAGGTTAGTAATCTGCTGGCAGTTTAGCCAAATGACAAAGGTACATGTGGCCTTGTGGAGCTACTACTAGTTTGCCTTCAAAGGCAGGGCACACCAATGGAGTTGACAGCGATGAGCCTGGCCAGTAGGAGGGAGTAGGTTATTTATCAATCACTGCAGTAGCAAAATAGGAATTTCGTTAACAGCAACCGACTTCTGGGTCGTGTGCAAACAGACGAAGTGGAGTATAGTATAGCATCACAACCAAGATTTGATTAGGAGCACCGGATGATTGCCCAAAGGAGAGCTCAATTGGAAATGATAGCACAAAACTGCAACCACCAAGCAGAAGCAGGAATCTTGGTTGTGATGGTGGCAAAACTGAAATCAATCACAGTTTCTGGTTCCTTTGGAAACAAAAAACAAAAACAATCGCCGGAAGGATGGACGCGTCTGCTGATCTGGAACAAGAGTATCCAAGACTGGTAGCAAAAAACATTCCCCTGACTCATGCCAAAGGAAAGGACTGATCATTTTTTTTGATTTACAAGATATGGATTATGGAGTAGGAAAATCATGCGTGATCTGGAGAGCCTAAACCACATGCAGATCATCATTGGGTTGGCCGCAAGCCAACTCATACGCCTGTCTACCATGCATCTTAGCTCATCATTTGCGTTCAAGTTAGTTTTTTTGTTTTGACAGTTCGCGTTCAAGATTTTTTGTGGCAATTCGAAACTGAAAAGGGAGATTAGAGGGGGATGTACAGTACTTGTATGGCAGCTCAGAACCCAACCCTGATTGCAGATGACACAGCTGTCGGTTCATTCAGTCTGATGATAGTATGAACAAAACAGGCACAGACATGGTCTCTACTCGCAGAATACAAATGTTTTGCTTTCCCACAATAACATTTCTCAGCACTACAGATTTTTGTTTGCATCAGAGAGAGGATTGATCACACACAGTTTGATTAGCAGCACAGCATGTGGGAGTGAGACAGAGACAGACAGAGAGACAGCTTGGGGAGGGCAGGCAAAGGTGCCAAGCCGACCTCGACCTGACTGACCCCACCTGACCTGACCGCCGCGTTTGGTCGGTCAAATAAGGCCGCCGCCGCCCACCGCCGGTGAGCTTACCTCCGACCACGTCACCATTAGCGAAGCACCAACGTCTCACCATTAGTTGAGGCATGACGATCTATCTTTTCACTTCTTTCTCTAAGGCAAATAAAATGGCAGTATTCTTTGAGGCTGTTTGTTTTGAAGAAATCCTAGGAATTGTTTTTTAGTTAGTCCTAAGAACCTATAAAAAAAAAGTCCTTTCAAAAGTACTTTTAGAGACTATCTGAGAAAAAAGTATCTTCCTGTTCGATCCTCTTGATCTTTTTTCCCCAATTTGAATATGAATATGAGTGCCACGTCGGTATCAAATCCCTGACGACTGCTTGCTTGCTTGCTCATCATGGGCATCAAAAGTCAAATGGAAATGGTCTTCGCTCGTCTGTTGGCAGGAGTAGCGCGGCTCTCTTCACATTTGGTACGGAGTCAACGCTGCTTGCATTGTGTGGCTCAATCTCCCCGTCTTGCTAAGCTTAATCATCAGACCCCATGCATGGATCAGACCCATTCAGCGGTTATTAGGTCGATCGACCTCGACCGGATGCATGGTTGACCCAGTTATTTGGTATCTTAAATATTTTATAATGGATATATCACCATACCTTTTTTTATCACACCATATCCTTATTTGATACATATCTTGATAAATATCAATATGTTTTCTTCAGAAAAATGTTTACATTGGAGATGGTTTGACTTAGCACTGTAGCTAAAACTGTATTTTTTTTTCGGAAAAAGGGAGTATGCAAGTCTAGAGCTGGACAAAAAAAAAAAAAAATTTTCTTTCTTTCTATTAACGATGTTGATCAAAGCCAGCATTTTAGCTGGTTTTGTTAAAACGAACCTGTTCGAGCGATCTCACGAGCCTAAATCAGCCGAGAACATCACAAGTCAAAAGCACACATAAGTACCAAATGAACTTAACGTTGGGACCTGTTTGGGATGGAGGATTTTTAAAGGAGGAATGGATCTTGTTTGAAACAAAGAAAAACTGCATTTCATTTTAGAGGAAAGACTAACCTTGCTTCACAAAACACGTGAAAAATTATCGAAGGAAACCAAAAAGGAAAAACTATTGCAATGTACTCCCTCCGTTCTAAAAAGAATGTCGGTTTAGGTTTTTTCAAACATAGGTGTTTGACCTAACTTTCGTCTTATTCAAAAATTTTATGTAAATTAAAAAGTAAATAAATCATTATTGAAGTATCTCTAGTGATTAGAATAAGTTATAACAAAATAAATAATATTTATATAAAAATTTGAATAAGGCCGATGGTCAAACAAGATATTTTTTGAAAAACCTAAAACGACACTCTTTTTTAACGAAAAGGAGTACGTTTTCTAAAGTTCTGAAGCATATGAAACTTTACTTCTTGCGCACATCCACGGGCTCGATACGCGCGACGAGTGCTACCTTTGTGATCAAGACCCGGAGACCATCGGCCACATCATCACCTCTTGCTCCTTCCGGACACATCCGGTGGACCATCTTAGCGGCGCTTGGGGTTGATGCTTCCACGGGTGGGTGGGGATCCGTCCTCGGCGGGTGGTAGCGGTGGAGATGGAGAGATGGCACGGAGAGAAGAGGAAAGGGCGCCAGACACCCTCTTCGCCCTGGTGGCATGGGAGCTTTGAAAAGAGAGAAACGCGAGATTCTTCCGCCACTAGTGCCCTAGGTGAATTAGCAAGCGAAGTAATCGCCATGTGTAAAACGATAAGGGGGTAGAGCCTATTGTAAATCTTACCCTCACAAAAGCCCATACGCCAATGTAAAACTCTTCTTAAATACAAAGATGCATAAAAATTTTGCGTATTCGAAAAAAAAAAACCTTCTTGCGCACATCCAACATTCTTGTTTTCCCACAATCCAAACACCTAAAAAGTATCTATTCCCGTATTATGATATCCTATAGTTTTTTTTACTTTTCACTATACGTAATTTCTATGTTTCTTTTTTTATTCTTTTAATTTATATTCTTGCGTTCAAAATAGCCTTGAATGAAAATGGAAAATTCAAGAGCACGGCTCTTTCTCAGTCGCTGACATTTCTTCCCTCCGCTCATGACAATATATGCTTGCGTCGCCTCACTTGCAAAAGACTCATACGTCTTGTAAACTCTTGTGACATTCTCAGTGCTTCTTTATTTGGCAGCAGTGCCAGCCAAAAAACTAAAGTTCATGTGATTGGCGCATCTAGTGGAAAGATGGTTGGCGTGCACACAAAAATAGAATCTTACTATTACTAATTGGTGCCTCCAATGAAGGCTCCACGTTAATTCTCACCGCATTAACCTTAGAAAAAAAAAAAAAAGATAAATGCTAGAAATTTCCACATTAATCGAAACATCTAACGGTTAAATCTATAGGCTCGGGCGATCCATAACCATTAGATCTGTTTTCTTCTCTAAAAATTACCCACTCTACCATTCTATTAATACAGGTAAAATAAGAAAAATAAAATAAATCTATTATTTATTTTACAATGTACGCACCAAGAAAGAAGAAGGAAAAAATAGATACATTAATTATCAACCTCTATCCATCAATCTATAAACTTCGACAATTGAAAACCATTAGATCTATTTTATTTTTCTATAAAATTACCCACCTTTGCCAATATTAGAGGTAAAAAGAAACAAAAAATAAACCCAATATATTTTGAAATAAATAAAGCAAAAAAAAAAAAAAAATAAACATAAATACATTATTTTCCCTACCGTGAGCCTTCCAGATGAATCCTTTTTAAACTATCTTATCTTACTATTACTAATTGGAGGTCTTACTATTACTAATTGGAGGCCCAACGGGCTCCACGCTAATTCTCACTAGAAGCGTTGAGAAAAAAGATAAATACTAGAAATTCTCACATTAATCGAAGCATCCGCCATCGAATCCAAAGTGTGTAGGCACCCGATGACCATTAGATCTGTTTTAATATATAGAAAATTACCCACCTCTGCCATTATAGTATTTGATTTTAAAAAATAGACAACTATCTTATTTTGGGAAAAAAAAAAACAAATCTATCAGCCGAGTAGTACGTCATTGGAGTTAATTTGATACGGTTCTGTCACGGCAAAGAATATTGGATCGGTTAATTAAAGTAACACCAGAAATTAACTCAGGTGTGTGTTACCAGAACCCCCATCTAATCTAACTCATCGGCTTCTTCTCAGGTCTCTCTTTCCAATTACTACTATCCCTAGCCCGGATCCCTGCTGGATACTGCCGCCTTCCTTGGTCAGCGCACACGGCCTTCCTCGCCGCCTAATCCACACCTCGCGTCGTCGTCCTGATTCTGACGAACGATCGACGGCGTGAACGCATGAACAAGTGGAGGACGGATGCATTATTGAAGATGAACCATGGTCCAAGGAGATGACTGATAAGCACGCACGGCGGCGGCGGCCGGCGGTGCTGTTTCGAATGCGGCCTTCAAATTTTAGATCCGTACCCGTATGTGTATTGACTCATTGATGACTGATTGACTGCGATCTCAGGCAGGTGATTTGGCGGCATATCGATCGCAGGTGATTTGGCTGCTTATCTATCGCGGGTGATTTGGCATCGTATCCATCGGCCATTTGCTGGCAGGCTGCGCATGGCCGCATGGGCCGGTATGGCTGAGGCTGGTTTGCCTCTATCGCTTAGGCCATGCTGTGCTTTTTCCTTTCTTCTAATAATAGATACGTATATATTTACATTACACCAGAATCGCAGGTGTGTAGATCCGCCACTGTTACCTACTTGGATGTAGGTGTGCGTCAGGGGCCAACTGGAACAATGTCGGTGGGCGGTGACGTGGAGATGAAGGAGCCAGGGTTGGTGATACTTCCCCGTCTATATGTCCCGGGTGACGTTTCCGTAGTCTGCTGATACTGGTACGATGTAGAGCGGCCAGTGATTTTGTGAATGAAGTTTTGATACTTGAATTGGGTTTTGTATATAAGGGCAATGCATGCCATATGCAGAGAACATTTTGCCTATTTTGATTACTTCTCATAGACACATAGGAGTCTGTACTGAAGCAATCTGCCTTTTGGGCTCAGATTTCATTTGAACAAAGCCATTCTGCGTTGCTGCATATCTGGAGTTTGGAGTGCACGCGTGAATGTATCCAATGGATGTAATTAGTATAAATCATTGCATGGGTATTTGACACATGGTTTTGTTGCAGAGACAAGTTGTTCAGGTGGTTATTAGCGGCAAGATATATATGTTGTAGGTGTGGGCAAATACTACCGATACATGATGTGGTTCGGTGGGTGCATCCATGTGCGCATGGTGGCATCTTGGGAGGCCCAGAGGTATCAATTTCCATGAAATACTTCTTGCAGTTGATTATCTTCGGTTTTCATCCAAGACAGTTTCCTTTATTTATTTGTCAAAGTTCTTTCTTTCTACATGGAAATTTATATGTTTGATCTGATCAAGGTTGCATCACTATGCATCACATCGATTTGACTTCGACCTCTAAGATTGGTAACGGTGCAAATTGTAAGGTTAGTTTGACTATGCAGTCCATGGAAATTTTTGGTGTCCTTCATCTCTCTGTAAATTAGTTTTTTATATAATAATAACCCCTGTTACTGTGACAGAACCTCCTAATTCTTGGGCCCACACTTTTGTCTTTGTCCCAAAGACCTCGGCGGTATTGTGCGCATGCACCCAATAACTTAAGGGAATTCGGTCGGTGTCATGAAACCCCGATTACACCACTCTCATACCGGGATCAACAAAGGAGTAGCTACAATATTACAACATTTGTTACAAAAATATAAATCGAGTCTTGAAGAATATTACATTAATTTTACAAAAGTATGAGTAAGTTACTTTTGAGTAGACTTAACTTAATTTCGCGGAAGCTGAGGAAACTAGAAGAAACCAGATCATGTCGAGCCCACCGACATAACCTTAGTTAACATCACGAGTCAGCACCGCAACAAGGGTTAACAAACCCCTGAGTACACAATGTACTCCGCAAGACTTACCCTCGACAAAAAGAAAAGACTCCAAGGATATGCCGGCTTAAGGGAAGTAGAGCTAGAAAGGAGAGTTTGCAGAAAAGCTTACTACAAGTGGATCCTTACTTTCAATCTTTTTAGCATCAATTTTGTTGAAGCTTAATTAAGCTAGATTTGCACTTGTTCTATCTCAAACACTTTTTTCAAAATAACACATCTCAACTTATCTCTGCATCTCTTTTCCTTGCATAACCATGAGTAACCTTGTTTCTTCAATTACTACGATGAATGGGCGGAAGAGCGGGTCTCCATAACCGTGGAAGCAACGGCGATTCATGAACCGATTATACCCATTTGGGATCCCTAACCACCACGACATATGTAGTACCCAAACTTGCATATATCAACCTTTTCTCAGATTTGTCCAAAACGGGACGAGGCTGCGCCACCCGAGAATACCGTACACCTCCAATCCGGGACTTTAACCCACGAGGGGTAACATGTACTCCCGCCATCTCTCCACTCCCAGTGCGTGGTTGCCATTCCCCGATTTGGCTCCACCGAGATCCGGCTTACCCGGTATGTGGCTAGTTAGGGTCACCGATGCGGGGTGACTGCGATCGGGCGTGCCATTGACCAAAAAGGTCTCCAGCGCCAATATCGCGTTCAAAACGTCCCGGATTTCACTTCAGGCCAAACAACGGACCGGTCCTTAAACGACCAACACGGGACAAGCACAGACTAGGTATCCCCCCGGCTTTCAACCTATGTTCCGTCCGATCTCAAATTCATCACTACTTCTCTTTCTTTTCACAGGTACCATCTTCTCAAACAAAACATTTTGATGAAAAAGCTTAACTAATTAAGCGGGGCTAAGCATCACTAAGCATTTTGAAAAAAAAAGCAGTTATCAAGGATGGTATTGAAATAAACAAGGATGGTAATGCAGCAATTAGGTTATCACTCAACTCCTAATTACTTAATGCAACATAGCATAGACATAAGTGATATAAAACTTTTAAAACATCAAGGAAGGGTTTAATGTAACCGGGGCTTGCCTCGTGTTGCGGGGAAAAGTTAGATTCGAAGTTGGACCACCCATGTCACCCTTGACACCAACACATCATCACCTTCTCCAAAGCTTGGTCATCGTAAACCACATCACTCTCGTTCACTACACGTAATAATGATGCATTGCTTAACATGATGGAATGGTAAACATGATGCTTGATGGATGCATAAAATGATAAACACACGGGAATATAACTCTATTTCACACGATAAAGTTGCAACCCAACAAAACCAACTTGTTGAACTACTCTTAAGAGATACCATCACCATTGCCTAAGGAGTTCTCAAGGACCACTTGATTGTGGTGTGATCCAAGTTTCACAAAACAACACAAAAGTCACAAAAAACCCTAAGTCATTAACTCTAACACTCACTTTCTCTAAAAAAAAAAAATTAAGGCATAATAAAGAAAATAATTTAAACATTTCAAAACGACTCCAAACTTTTTTATACAAGTAGGACACATCATAAAAACAGTACCAAAATAATTTTTTATGATTTTTGGATAAATAAAATAATTATTAAAAATCAAGGAAGATGCATTTTTCAATTAAAATTTGTATTTTTAAATCATGCAAAAACTACTCAAAAATCAAAGTTTCAAATTTTTCATGGATTCATATACTCATAAGAAGCTTCTACAAAAATTTTCAGAATTTTTAAAAGCTAAACTTGAATTTATATAAAATTCACAAGAATCAGCACTATTCAAACAATTACTAATTGATAAAACATTGAATAAAAGAAAAAGGCACACGGGCTGAAACCAGCCCAACACACGCGGCGCCCATATCATTCAAAAAGGCCCAGCTACTGTTCACCCTGGGCCGATCTATTTTTATTTTTGGCCCAAAATTTAATTTGGCCCAACACTATTCTTCTTGGTAGGCCATAAGCTCTGATGTCAGGCACATCGTGGCCTTGCCACTTTCGGGCCGTGGCCACCGGCATGACCACCGACGGTGGCCCGGCGCATGGGCGGCGTTCAGCGTTCCGGGCGCACTGCGATAGAGTGGAAAGGAAAGGGGCAAGGAGGGGAAGTGGCTCACGGGAACATGGTGCTTCGATGGCTTGGGCGGAGGGTGGCCTGAGAGGGTTCGACGACGGTGATGGCGGACGGCGGCCGACGGGTGGCACGACGGCGTTCCGACGGCCACAAACTTCAGCTAGGTAAACGGGGAGGTCGATCACACCCACATCATCAAGACGCTTCAAAAGGCTAGCTAGTTGGCCAAAAGCTCACCGGTGAAGGATGTTCGACGGCGGCTCCACGGCGGCGCGAGAAGATGACGGCTGGCGTCGAGGAAGAAGGGCTCGACGCTGGCTAGGAAGGGAGAAAGGGAGTTGCGGCGGGGCCAAGAAGCGTAAAGAGGTTGCGGAGGTGATGTTGAAGTGAAGCGTGACGGTGGAGCACCGGGCGCGTATCACGGCGGCGGAAATGGTCGCTCGGCGGCTGGGTTTTAAAACGAAGAAACGGCGGCGATGGCGGCTTATATAGGAATGGAGGGCATGGACGGTGGAGGAAGACGTCGCGAACGGCCATGTAGCTGGTGACGCTACGCGGGCGCGGCGGCTCGAGGCGACCACGGCGGCGGCCGGCCAAGGTACGGCATGGAGGAAACGGGAAATCCCTCGCCATCAGAACACTCAATCCTAACTTTTCTGAATTTGATCAAATTCTCCCAAAATTTGAACCGATCTTCAAAAACTCCAAAAAGTGACTTAGCCTAATTTTTCAAGATCTACAATTTTCACAATTGGAAGATTTTCAAATTCAACCTCTAAATATGACTTTTTTGAAAAGCAGTTCAAAATTTTGAAATTTGAATTCAAAATTACTTTTTAAAATCATGTAACAACTTGAAAAACTTTGTACATGACTTTTGTTCATCTCAACAAGATCTACAAACTAGCTTTTGAAAGTTTTTGCAAATTTTGCTTATATTTTGAAATATAGTTTTTAAATCAAAAGGGGACAAAACCCTAATTTTGGTATTTTCAAAATTACTCTAAATTTTTGAACTAAACTTTGAAAACTCAAAACACCAACTTTGTTCAACTTTTGAAAACTCTACAATTTTGCTTTAATAACCATACCCAAAATCTTTATAAATTTTGATTAAAAAAAAAAAAGGGGTAAAAGAAAGAAAGGAATTTAGGGTTTTTCGAGTTCAATTCAAACTTGAATTTGATTCAAATTTCAGATTCCCAACCTATACTATCTAACCCTCATCCAACAACACACTTAGGATCAAAAACATAAAATAAACTTAATTTTGTCCAATCCAGACTTAATCGGTAAGTAACACCAGGGGTGTTACAGTTCTTACCTTATGCTCACTTTTCATATTCCGGCAATATTAGATGCAAACTTGATGCTTGGACCTAGGATATATAATGGTTCTTTTGAGAGTATAGGTCATTAAGGTAATGCACATCCATGTATCTCTAAAAACAATATAATGTAACTAAAGTATTCAATTTTCTACATTTTGTGTGAAAAGAAAATGGCACAACCCATGAGTTATTCGTAAGTAAATACATTCACTTATGGAAGTTAAGCAACCTACATAAGCAACCTACATATAAAAGTGCTTCACTGATCAGTCGCCTAACAAATATTGCAAAGATAGTCCTAGAACAAAGATTGCAGCCGTAACATCTCGAATAATAATTTCCCTATCCAACCTCTAAAAGCCTTAACATGCATATGTAATAAAAATCACCATCCAATAGTTTCTCTAACAACATACTATATTTAGTGATATCCTACATCTTACTTTCTTTTCATTCAATTTGGGGTGTGTGACATATTGTCCACATGGCCTTTACGTTATTTGAGATTGAGGAATCTTGGAGAATAAAAACTTTTGTGAGGATGCTCTTGGATGTGAGGTCTAATAATCCTATTTTATTTGTGGCTTAAACTAGAACAACATGAATTAGTTAAACCACTTAATGAAATTTCAGAAAAAGCATCTTGGTCATTTTAATGTTATTTACACGTATGGGGATACAGTGATTAAATTTGGATATAACAATCCTATTTTAGTATTTCAAGATTGGCTTCAAATTTAACATGGTGTAGTTAAATCAGATAATAAAATTCCATAAGAAGATATGATTATTATTGTGTTATTTTCTTTATGAGATTATGAAGGGACATGGTATGATATTGACACTGAATTTTTCAAAAAACAATATAGTAACATGTGTTGCAAAATTAATATTTTACCACATGCACATGACCAATCCAAAGATGTGGTAATAGAGGAACTCTCTACGAGACTTTTATATTTTTCTAATTTACTGAGGGATGGACATTTTGGTGACAAAATTTGCCTCCGAGAACCTCGCTTTAATTGGATCTCCAAATATAGATATTCTCTATTCTACATTTCTCTCTAGCCAAAGATGGAGAAAAGCGGATGACTCTTGAGAGTGCTCACAAGATTTAAAAAGTTGTTGCATGACATAGAGATAATGAATCTTCAAATAATGATCTATAGAGTAAATTTTAGAATGACTATTGGAGATGCTCTTATATTGGGGTCCCGGATAGAATACTTTGAACGCTCAATTTCTTGGGTGTTTTATATCCATGAAGTCCGACATCTTTCTACTAAAAAAACGGGCCAACTCAAGTGGGCTTTATGATGTATATAGTGCTTTTGGACGTTCAAGCTTGAGCAAATTCATCAAAATGTAAGTCAGCAATTTAGATTTCCTATTATATCTATATATGTATTTATTTGCATGGTTTGTACAATGCTAATAATTTCCATAATGTTCTTATGATTACGATATATTTTCATTATTTCAAAATATATAATAAACCTGATCACATAGTTTGTGAGCACTCACTAGGAACAAATGTACACGTTTGTACTTATCTTTTTTTAATAATTAAGAAATGTACTTAACCTTTGCTAGAGCTTGAGAGAGAATAATGTTTTACTAATTGAGGGGCTTATTTTATATAGTTTCCATATGTTGACACACCATTGTAAATATTCTATAACCAAATTTTGGTAAAAGCCTTATTTGTTAATAACCTATCAAGGAATCAAATGCCTTTACAACAAAAAAATGAAGGAATTGAAATTACATATCTTCTTGATGATATTAGCACCACTACCAAATATAAAGTAGTTAAGAATAATGTAAGTTATGAAAAAAATCTTATTTGTAGGAAGTACAATGAGTTCATTATAGATATTATAACAACATGAGTTTCAAGTTTATTTCGATAAAAAATTATAGGAATTAATAAGATTAATAAAAAAAAAAATAAATTAAATAATTAGATTTATTATGTCATATAAGGTATGGACTGCAACAAGAGTCATTATGGTTTAAGCTAAGTTATTGTGGTCTCAACTTAATACATATTAAAGTTACACCGAGGTGACATGCAAAGGGAGATTAAAAAACATTTAGTTAAAGACAAGTTGATTACAATTGATAAGGACTATAGTATTTCCAATTGTATTAGAGATAAAACAAAGAAGACACTAACAAAAAATTCAGTAACCGTGCGGGAGCACGGGTTGATGGACTAGTAAGGAGAATGTAAATGAAAGTTGAATAGTATTTCTAGCATACTCCTCTTTATTCCAACTCTAAAGTTCTATGCTATAAGTAGATGTATTATGAAACCTAGGAAGCGAAACGGATGGGAAATAAAAGGAATCATGTGCATACTACTATAAGACCGTCCACAGTAAGAGGCGAAAAAAAAATTTTAACCTTTGCTTTTGGGCGCCATGCCTCCACCTTGTTCACCGTTGTCGATGCGTTGTATCGCTTTGGTGCTCCGTCATCCTCTCCTCTCACGTCCTGTGTCATCTAACGTGGAATACATTTTTTTTATAAATGAAGCATGGGTGAACCTACATGAGCTAGTGACCGAATATTTTTTGGAACTTAGCACCAGCCATAGTGGTTGGTAAAACGCCCAAACCTTCTCTCAGATGTTTTCCAGACAAAGAAAAAGAGTACATTGTGGCGGTCTAAGTACCCTCATCATTTGTTGAATTCATCGCCCTCGCGAATAATACCATTGTTAACTGTTGCAACATCGTTGGGGAGCCCTCTGCCCCCCATCCCATGCGCCCCCACTCCCACTACCACCCTCTCAATCTAGCGATGCCAAATCTACCATTCCTCCGCCCACGGCACAAGGCACCTTGTGCTACTGCCGGCATGGTTGGACCCCTCGCCGTGGACTGTTTTGCAACTCACCGTCTCCATGGTTGTCACAACCGCCGCCACGATAGGACACATCCACACCATAGAGCCTCCTTAACTAGTCTCCTCCATAGTTGCCTATAATCCCACACATAGCACACCCTACCATCAAAGCCGGTCTAGAACAACCCCCCCCCTCCCCACCACCCCCACACACACCCCCCCCCCCACCCACCCCCAAAGTTCCCTTTCAAATCCTGCAATAAAAACTCCTTTCTATGATCCGAATTGAAACCCTAAACCTAGATCCAAATTTCCAAATTAGGAGAGCTCTACGAGACCGAGTCTCTTCGTTTAGCTTTTTAGGACACGTTTAAATCGCAGCCAACGCGCGCCACAAGTCCGACACGTGGAAAACTGCCAAACACTCCCACCACACATCGCTAAAGGTTCGGCACGCTAGTTCATAACGGGCGTCACAGCTTCCATGTGTCTAGCTACCATTTTATGGGCTCCGGCCGCGGATCGCGGCAGCCGCCGTGGCGGGAGCCAAACACGCCCTTAGTTTTTCAAATTTGAAAACGAACATTTTCAGGGGTTCCAAAGAGCTGATGCGCTGAAAGCTCATCGCCGACGTTTTTCGAATTTGATTTGACCAGTTGAAAGTGGGACGTGGTCAACTGAAAGTTCTCCGAGCGTGAGACGAAAGCCTCGGAGTTGTTTAAAAACGAAAAATAGGAGAAAAATGGGAAGAGGCACATGGGGGTTTGCCTTTTGCTCTCGAAAGACACGCATTCGGAGTTTTCTGACGAGACGACCAACGCCACACGGAGAAGGAGGAGGACAGTAGACTCGCTGAAGCAGCTGCTCCTGTATATAAGCTCACGGCTCACCGCTGGTGACCGGCACAGCCACCTCCGTCCGTCGGAAAGCCTACCCTACTCGCCTCCCGCCGCCGTGCAGCTTCCTCTCCGGCGTCGTCTCCCTGCCTCCCTCCGCCGCCGGGACACGCAAAGGTGCGATTTCGACGCCGGATTCGGCTCCCCTGCTCCTCAAAGTCGCCGCCTTTGCTCTGATCTGTGGGTTTGTGCGGTCATGGCTGCTTGTGATCTCTTCTCTGGGGGCCGGTTACTGTTGTGGGGGCCGGAATTGGTTCGCTGGGATGTGGTTCTTGCCTCCTGGAGCGCCGAATCTGGAGCCCGGAGAGGAGAGTCGATGCGTCCGCACCTCGTCGGAGGCCGGTGGTCAATCCGAATCGTGTAGTTGGGCTTGGTTAGGTTGTTCTTTTTCATTCCTTTTTCGTAGCGTCTGGAGGTTGGGGAAAGGCTGTTCCGTGATCTAATCTTGTGATTTTTCTTCTTCCGTTTGTTCGAGGGGAAAAAATCTTCTGCTTCGGTGTTTTGATCGTTTGTTGGAAGCAATTTTTTTGGTTTTCAGGTGACTGGGAAGTAGCGTGTTAGTGTCCCGTCGCCATCGGGGATTAGGGAAAATTTGCACCTTTTTTTTATTTGGCAAGCTGTGTCCCACTCCATACTGCCTTGGATTTTTCGATACATAGGGCGTGGCACGGTGTAGCATTTGGGGATTCATCGCTGCATTGATAGCTCAGCAAAATGATGCTTCGCTGCTGAAGCAATTGCAAGTTTGGCGGAGCTAAGGAAAGAACTGGAGCAAACACGATGTTAGCCTTTTGGATTGGCACAGTTAGTTCCATGAGCTGGCGTGTGTGAGAATGGCATGATTGTGAGCTGTGGGCACGAGGGAAAAGGTGACCCCTTGGTGCTGGACTTGCTGGTACTGTGGAGGAGGGGCAGTGCATCAAATGCATGTGATGCGGCAATAAATTTTAATGTACTAGCAACGGTTGAGATGAATCTGTAGGCGAAGTGAGGTGACTAATGTGGTTTCAGACTCTGGAATTTGTTCTCGTTTTCAGAAATAAGCATGATTGCAAGTATTCGTTCAGTGGTGCAATGAACCCAATGCTGACTGGTAGATGCTTAATCTAATCGTAGTAATAGATTTACAACCAATGTGCATAATTATTGTCTCTAGCTAAGGTGGCACGAAACCTGTGGCGTATTAAGAATTGTCAAGGCTGTCCATGCAGAATGAGCTGTCCTTTGATCAGCTTCATAGCAACTGGTGATTTTGAGTAGTTAGTACCTTCCTGCTAGATATATTTTAATCTACCTAGGGCAGTTGGGAAACAACAAACAACACAGAAGTATCTCCATATTTTAAGTTTTCCTTTTGCATAAATTGTTTGCAACATGTGGGTCAATTTGGTTGTTGTGCACCTATGTTAGTCTCACATTTGGTTGGTAAGTGAACAACATGAATGCGTAGCTACAGGGGAGAAGGGATCGAGAGAATTTATATATAGTCTTGTTTACACCATGGATGATGCGATGAGTGCATGGCATGGATATCACTTATGGAATTGGTTGCTCGATTTCTAACATATTTCCTTTTCTTTGTTTCCGGTTGTCCGACTGATGCTATATTGATAGTGCTTCTAATAAAAGGCTGTTTGATTCCAGCTTCCAGGTCTTGTCTTGGGGTAGAACATGTCTTGCTTTGCATGTTGCGGTGATGAAGATACCCAAGTACCAGACACCAGGACTCAATACCCAGGACACCATCCAGCTAGTAAGAGCACTGGGCCTTTTATCTGTTGTAATACTATGAAGAGTGCCATTTCTCATACCATACATTTAGTTTGGTTAAAAGTTTTCTAACAAACTCCAACTGACCTGCAGGGGCGATGCATACCGCCCTGCTGATCAGCCTCCCAAGGGTCCTCAGCCTGTGAAAATGCAACCAATTGCAGTCCCTGCTATTCCTGTGGATGAGATTAGGGGAGGTGACTAAGGGTTTTGGTGATGAGGCCTTGATTGGTGAGGGCTCCTTTGGCAGAGTATACTTGATTGTTCTAAGAAATGGTAGGGCGCCGCGGTAAAAAGTTGGATTCTAATAAGCAGCCAGACCAAGAATTCTTGGCACAGGTTTGTGTTTACCTGTTTATGAAATGCAGTACATCTTTTTTAGTCTGGTTTGAAGTCATTCTGAAATTCATCTACAGGTTTCTATGGTGTCAAGGCTAAAGCATGAAAATGTTGTTGAGTTGCTTGGTTACTGTGCTGATGGGACACTCCGCGTCCTTGCTTATGAGTTTGCTACTATGGGTTCCCTTCATGATATGCTTCATGGTATTGTCTTGTGCTATCTTTTTTTGTGTTTGTCTATCTTTTGCATGAGTTGTACTTTTTTTTTGAAAACACAGGAGAGCTGCGCATCATTGTAATTAAGAAGATGAAGAGGAACAAGTGCCTATACAACACACAAACACAAAGAACCCACACACTTGTTTGTGTGTGTGTGTGTGTTTGTGTTGCACGAGTTGTACACACACATGTGTGTGTGTGTTGCACGAGTTGTACACACACATGTGTGTGTGTTTTGCATGAGTTGTACACACACACGTGTTCTTTGTGTTGCATGAGTTGTACTGTCTTATGATCCAAGTAAAGAAGAAACCATGTGTAACACATGTCCAATATGTCTCTTTACAGGAAGGAAAGGTGTTAAAGGGGCTCAACCTGGTCCGGTCTTATCATGGTCACAACGTGTGAAGATAGCAGTTGGGGCAGCAAAAGGCCTTGAGTATCTTCATGAGAAAGCACAGCCCCATATCATACACCGAGACATTAAATCTAGCAATGTTCTTCTTTTTGATGATGATGTAGCTAAGATAGCTGACTTTGATTTGTCAAACCAAGCTCCTGACATGGCAGCTCGGCTTCACTCAACTAGGGTTCTTGGAACATTCGGATATCATGCGCCTGAGTATGTTCTGATTTCCTTTTCAATTGCTCTACAGACCTTTTGAGATAATTAAGCTTAACATTAATTTACCTTTTTTGGGGGGGTCAGGTATGCAATGACTGGGCAACTCAGCTCTAAGAGCGATGTATATAGTTTCGGAGTTGTACTTCTTGAGCTATTGACTGGAAGGAAACCTGTTGACCATACATTACCAAGGGGACAGCAGAGTCTTGTGACTTGGGTAAGTTTGATCTACACATGCTCGTCGTTCTTATAAGATAGGGTGAACTTGTATTTTTTCAGGGGTGAATCAAACTAATGACTTATTCAACACTGGCAGGCTACACCAAGACTTAGCGAAGACAAGGTTAGGCAATGTGTTGACTCAAGACTTGGAGGGGACTATCCTCCTAAAGCTGTTGCAAAGGTACGATGAATGGCTTTTCTTCTCAAACTATGAATGACTTTTTAAGATGGTTTTATTTACTGTTTAGATAAGTGTCAAAGAAAGATGGTTGTAGAAGAATAGATGAGTAAACTATCTTCTGTTATTGAAATATCTAATTCTAATGTTGCACCCATAGAATTTAACCTGCTACTAAACATTGTTCTCAAAGCATATTTGCATTCAGTGTCAGTTTATTATGCTAAGCTTTGATCCTTTGCTGCTGGTGCTATCAAGTGTTAGCTCTTGAGTTCATGTGCCCTACGACGATGATCCATTCGAAGGTTTTAACCATGTTTGTGCTCCTATCTTTGAAACAGTTTGCAGCTGTTGCCGCGTTGTGTGTTCAATACGAAGCAGACTTCCGGCCAAACATGAGCATTGTCGTCAAGGCGCTACAACCCCTACTGAATGCGCATGCACGGGCGAACCAAGGAGAACATGCTGGGTCATAAGCTTTCCATTGCTTCTCTCCCTCCTCTTGTATGATAGATAAGTAAGATATGAGTCGTTCGATGTCGATCTTATGGACATGTGGCTGGCAGCGTGTAACATTTGTGATATTCTTCCCCCGAGTTGTAAACAAGATTCTTGTATCCCAACAATATTTGATTCTTTCTATCGGTTGCAAGATGACCTGTTTATTGGTGCTGTTTTTTTCGTAAGAGTCACCTAAGCAAAACTCTCAAATTTTATTACTCCCTCCGTTCCAAAATATAAGCCACTTTGACTTTTTTTAGTACATCCACTTTGTTATGCATCTATATATAATAATGTCTAGATACATAGTAAAATGGATGAATCAAAAAAGTCAAAAGTGACTTATAATTTGGAATGGAGGGAGTACTCTCTTGATTCAAAATTGCAAGACGTTTTGACCTTTTTAGATATATACTAGCAAACGTGCCTGTGCGTTGCAACGGGGTCTAATACATATGCATATATATGGACCATGTGTGTTATACACTATGTCTAGATATTTAGCTGTGTATCCAAATGAGTCATCCAAATGAGTCAGAACTATCTTGCAATTTAGAACGGTGGGAGTATAACACAGTTCGGTGCTAAAGTATTTACTAGGTGGGAGGGGATCTGTTTGTGTTATGCACACTCGGAGCATAACAGAGTTTGCAAAATTTATGTGCACACTCGGAGCATGACTCACATTGACCGAAGCAAATTTGGAGGATAAAATGAATTTTATTTCTCTGAATAGAATGCCTTAAGCTGAATTATCATATTTCAATCAATTGATGGCCTTCAGCAACACTATAGAATTGGGCCTGTTTGGTTTGTGGCCTGGATAGGTAGATCTAGCCTTAGGTGCTGAGCCAGTCATCCAAACAGGTCCGAGTAGTTCAGCAAATTGTGTGGATAAATGCAAATTCTCTGAACAGAATGCCAGGCTCCGGTCAATTTTTTTTTTTTTCGATCGGGCCGTTCACCCGTATTTCATTAAGAGGAGGAAAACCAAATCCAGATACAACAAACCCTGATGCCGAGAAGACATCATAGGAGAGAACACCAACGAAGACAATAAACATAAGCTAAAAGCAAGAAAAGCGGGCGGGGAACCCTCCACCTAACAACCCCAAAGAAGTCGCGCCTTTACAAAAGATAACTCAACACCTAGGTAGCTAGTGGTTGTTGTCGGAGCCGTAGATGATACACCTCGGCAACAAAGCATCCGGAAAGACAACGATCTCGGTGGCAAAGCATCCACCTAATCTCCTTGGCGGCCAAGCATCCGCCGGAACACGACCTCGGTGGCAAAGCATCCACCGGAACCACCACGACGGCAAAGCATCCGCTGAAACAACGACCTCCGGTGGCAAATCATCCACCGTAACCTCCATGGCGGCCAAGCATCCGCCCGAAACACCTTGGTGGCAAAGCATCCACGAACCCACGCGGCAAAGCATCCGCCGAACACGACCAAGACCGGGCGGCAAAGCATCCGCCCGAACCAACGACAAACGACCCGCACTACGGCTACAACGAACCCCAACATAACATACCAAGGTGAGGAGAACTGTGAGGCACAAAAGGTACAAGAAGACAACCTGAACGACCACGACGGCGCGGATCGCGAAGTGCTCAAGCGTTGCCTTCAAGAAGGGGATCGACGTTCACGCGAACGCCGACAACACTACGAAGAACACCAAGGCCTTTCGACCCCAACCCGCAGGGCGTCCCGTAGCTCCACGACGACGCCTTCAAGAAGGCCAAAGGCGCGGTTGCGCCACCGTCTTCGCTTGCCGAGGCTCCAAAGCAATGCCTCCAAGGAGGGCACGGCGCCAAGGCGCCCATCGCCGTCTGAGAGGGGAGAGGGCTTTCACCGGAGCCAAGCAAGAACTTCATGCACCCTTCTTCGCAATGCCCGCGCCGGTGAGGTGGCCCGCACGCTTGCGGCACCACCACGGAGCCACGAGAAGCGCGCCCTCACCCTCGCCGCGAAGGACGCGTCCGCAAAAGGCCGCCTCGGCCCCACCACCACGGCGGCACCGCCACCACACGCGAGCGGCGAAGAAGAAGTAGAACGCCGCCAACGACGGCGGCCGTCACAAGACGCATGGTCGTCAACGCAAGAACCCGACGCCAAGGGGTCGGCCGAGCGTCGTCGGGCGCCAGCGGCGGGCACGCCCGAACAACGGTAGCCGACGCCAAGGCCGGCCACCCCGCCCGCCGCAGCCGTCGAACCAAGGGGTGCCTGGCACCGCCAGAGGATGCGAAACCGCGCGGGGGCCGGGATCCGGCCGGATTGGTCGCCGGGCGCCCGAGCCGCCGCCGGAGCGGGAGGATGCGCGATCCGTGGTGGAACCGCCGGATCCGCCCCCAGGACCATGGATCCGCCGCGCCGGCCGCCGCCACGTCGGAGGTCGCCGGAGTAGGGGAGTGGCGGTGGAGGGGGTGGGGGTGTGGAGAGGGAGGAAGAGGGGAGGTGCGACAGCGCCCGGTTGTGTGGGGGGCCGCGGCCGCCGCCGCCGCCACGGCGGGCGGCGACGGCGGCCGGGAAAGGGGCCCGGCAGGGCAGCCTTAGCGGCGGCAGAGGGAGCCCCCGAGTCGCCCCCACCGGGAGCGTTCGGGGTCAGAGGACTAGAGTATAGACTTCCCAGGCTCGGTCAATGATCATATTCATTCGATTTGAGGGCGTTGACAAACACCATAGAATCAAATTCAAGCTGGCCTAGCATCAAACCTTGATCTTATGTTGCGATCATTGCTGCCAAGCCAGCGCTTGTGAAATAAAGCATCATGTACATTTAGCAAATTCACAGCCATGAGTGCTATACTCATGCTGGAGTTACCATCTTACCCAAGATATAAAAAAGGCCACAGGCCACACACTATGGCCAATTATACTTACATTACATGTGACAACTGCTGAAGCTACTCTGAAATTATAAGGTGTAGATTCATTATTACTACATGACTGCTCATGAGCTGACATGAACTAGTTGTGACTACAAGAAAGCTTCTGAGTTTACAGGAACTAGCAGAAACTGCACTACGGATTACAGACTACAAAGCTTCTGAGTTTACAGGAACTAGCAGAAACTGCACTACGGATTACAGACTACAACTATTACAGTCTACAGACTAGGATTGGATGTCGGCAAATTTTGGTCTAGACATCTGACCAGGCAGTATGCACGACTGCCCAAGCCTACAAAATAATGTAAACGCTACATTGACATCTGCTTAAACTATGAGCTAGTTGCTCACCTAACGATGGATGGAATCTCTAACTTCTTTACATGAGATTGGGTTTACGATGCTGCTTCATCGCTTTGCGAGGATCACTAGTGCCAGCATCGACATAGAGGCAATGAACTTGAATCCCTGGCTCTCCCAAAAATTCTCCTTATTGCCATGGCACATGCTGTTGGGCTGCTTCATGGCCACCTGGTCCATGAGTTCCTTGAGAGCCTTGTCTCTTTTGTCCCCCATCTGCCGAATAAATGTAAACAAGATCAGACCATTGATATGAATATTTTCCACACACAATTATGACAAGCTGCATTAGCAAGGATGATTGGTTCACATGTTGAAGGCAACACATCTAAAATGTCGAGTCCCATCACCAAATCAGGAACTCCCTCCGATTTGCAAACAATTGCCATTTTGGATAAGGTTTGAGTCAAACCTTTTGAAACTTTGATTACCAATAACTTCATGGTATTTAGTTTAAAAAATTTGAAGATCGTATGCAGAGATTTGCCTTGAAATATACTTTTTAGGATGTTCATCGGTCTATATTATATAATAGAAGACAATGGTGGAATAAACGCATATATAATCCCTCTAGCTGTATGGTAACATGCAAAGAAAATGGCTACAATTATGGAACCAGAAGAAGAATATGCTGACAATCAACTATAGCATAAAATTAAACCGATCAAATTATGGAACCGAAGGAGCATACCCTCTTTAATTTTTCGCATCTGAGACTGAGATTCTTGAAGGCAAAATTCAAGCTTCAGAACCCTCTTCTTCAGCTCCTGATCAGTTCTCCGGTGCTTTTCTAACTGCTCAAAAATCAATAAGCCTCATGTAAATATACTTCAATTCAGCATTATAGGAAACAAAGTATTTGTAACCAAATTATGGAGGTCTTTTATGGATAGAAGAAATATAGCATACCTGTGATTCAAGTTCCTTGGTTTTGTTCGTCCAGTGAGCAGACAATATTCTGATCTCCTCTCTCAACCTCGCAATTTCTGTATCCTTAGCGTTCAAAAGGTTGTTGAGGTTCTGGACATTCCTTGGTGAAACATCAGATAAGATCTTTAAAAGCTCATTATCTTTGTCAGACCTAGACCCAGCTTTGGCAACAGCATCCATGATGTCAGTCTCAATTCTAATAACTTCATCTTTAAGTTGCATTTGTGAGAGCTCCTTTGCCTGCAGATCCTTCTGGAGAAGATCAAGCTGCTCACCTAGCTTGTTCACTCGAAGTTCGTGCTCTTTCAGCGAGATGTCCTTCTCATTCAGCTCTTTCAGCAATGACAAGCACTGCATCTGAGCTGACTTGGCTGATGCAGCACTTGCTTCTGCTGTAGCTTGAGTAAATGAAAGTTGTGTTCTAAGATCATCCAACTCATGGAGGTACTGTATATAATAAGAAAACCCATGATTAATAAACTGCATTTGGCTTGCCTGAGTAAAGGAAATGCTTTGGCTTAACTAAAATCATTGGCCACTGACACACTGACACTCAGAGCAGGAATTCAGTAGCCATGATCATGCAACCAAGTTGATTGGTAAATAAAAAAAATCAGGAAAACAAAGTAATGCAAGCTAAAATTTATTTCCATATCAAAAGTTTATTTAATGACCCAAAAAAAGCAATTTTGCAAGTACAATATTGACTCCAAATCGTTGTCCTTGTATTTCAGTCAACAATTTTGGGGATCCGTACATATTGTTATTTAAATTTATCATAAGGACATTAAGAGTAATAAACAAATATAAGATCAATTTAAGGCCATATCTCCAATAAATTGCAAGAATTGGTGTATTTTGCTGTGAAAGCTCTTTACCTGTTCCGTGCTACTTGTGGATGAACGCAGTTGCTCATCCTTGTCCTGTAAGCATTTCTGCAACTTGCTTACTTCCTCTTCCATGGTCCTCGCTTTTGTCTCCGCCACCTGCAAAGATTTTTTTCCTAGTCAACACAAACTCCACCAACAACCCCGAAGGTACCAATTACAAACTGCAGACTAACCTTTCTAGTTTGAGATTCCCTTACAAACAGCTTCTCCTGGGAAGCAAGCTTGCTCCTCACATCCTTGAGCTCAGCTGCCAACGACACCACGTTCCTCCTAAAGCTCAATTTCTTCTCCGTAAGATCCTTCAGCAACGGATCCAAATCTGACGACGAAGAAACTGATGATGATGGCAGTGGCACCGCCTTCTCCGAGACTGACATAGCAGGCCACAAAACAGCACGTCTTCTCTTCTCTTCCAATCACAAAGGACAAGACCACAAGATGCTACTCTGTTTTATTCTCTCAACAAGTATGAACACAAGCAGCTCACAGCAAGCATCCCATGGGCAAGACAAACCAAAGAAGGGAGCTGAGCTTTGTTTGACCAAACCAAACACCTCTGATTGCCTCCCAAAGATCCCTCTTTGGCTTCGCTGGTCAGTACAAGCTAATCAGGCTGCAAAAATAAAATTAAAAATACTATGAGAGGAGAAAAAAAAAAGGATAACAAGCGTCGATTTTTCTTCAGGTCAGAGCCACGAGTTCATGTGGAGCCACCAGGCATTTGTCTTGGTAGTGAAATGACAGAAGCGTAGCTTTCAGTACTCCAAAAACATTGCATCCATCCACAACAAGAGCAATGGAAACAGATATTACCCACGCTGCAAGTGACTTGTTGGTGTCATTAATTAGACTTGAAAAAACAGGGATCCCTCCGATTACGTGCCGACGACATACTTAGTCAACCTGCGCACACTGCGCAGCAAATCTTGGAGTAACATGTTTTCGGTTGCACAGAGTCAACGTGATGCATCACGGTATGTAGGTTAATTGCGTGCGACAGAACCAGAGGACTAAACAATGGCACCGTCCTGTTCAGTTAATTAAAAAATGAAGTTATTTTATATTATAGGACCAATCAAGTGACGGAAAGCATCTTCGTCAGTTCTTGCAACGAGGTGAGGACAAAAGCATCTTGTGATTTCAAACCAATTCAAATTTTTCCGAAGATTCTTTTG
The DNA here is from genome assembly GCA_015847255.1 of Hyparrhenia diplandra. Classification (NCBI taxonomy): domain Eukaryota; kingdom Viridiplantae; phylum Streptophyta; class Magnoliopsida; order Poales; family Poaceae; genus Hyparrhenia; species Hyparrhenia diplandra. The sequence continues at coordinate 68,969 of JADLZK010008432.1, read as the reverse complement.
TTCACCCAAAGAAGAAATGGTGAGCAGAACTGGACAGACAGGCCCTCTAGTACTACTGACTAACTACTGAATCTACTGACACCTAGTACATACAACACGAAAAACTCCAGTTTTTCCCGCACCACACATACTGAATCTACTGTTATGATTTCGAAGGCGCTCGTCCGCACAAGAACAGCGGTCCGACTTGGGAACGTTGCGGAGTTGATTCGTCCGTACGGGCAAAGTGGAAGAAGAAAAACGGATCAGAGAGCACCCTGTTCTACCGCCGCTCAAAATCTTCTGAGTTGCCAACATTTTACACCCCCAAGAGGAACAAACAAACAAAAAAAAAACAAGAAGGGTGGTGCAAATGCAGACAAAGGAAAGTCGGAAATCACGGGCGCAGGCGAACAACTCAGCAAGAACAGAGGACGCGGGGGCGGCGGAAAAGAATCACGCACCTCGAGCGCGAGCGGGAATGGGTTCCAGCGAAGAAGGCGCGATTCCTCCACCCACCCAGACGAGGAGAGGAGGAGGCAAGAACAAGAACCACTGGGAACCACGGACCCCTGCTGCTGCTGCTGCTGCCTGGAGTCGACGCGCGCTCCGGCGGCCGAGGAAAACAGAGGAGGGAGGAGGCGAGCGTTTCAGGTCCCCCGCGGATTCCGGGGCTTGGCGGCAGGCGGCGCCGGCGAGCAGCGGCGGCGCGGCGCTGGGAAGAGTGGGAAGGGAAGCGAAACGAAACGAGGATCCCGGAAATTAATGGCCTGGAGATGGTGAGGTGTGCTAGCTGGATTTGAAATCTGGTGCTGACGTATGGGCCCCACGAGTGGCGCGCGGCAAGCTCCAAATTTTTTCGTCGAGTCCCGTGCGCCACGTGCTGACATGGATCCTCTGTGGCACCGGTGTGCACCAGTATTGCAACTGAAATACATGTATGTATGGACTTTGTGGCTGATATTATTATGGTTCATGGCTGATGGTAAGTTATATTTTTAGAGATTCTATCTTTCATTTTGCCAAGAAAACATGGATGTACTAATATTATTTTTTTTTTTTTTTGACACACAATGGTAAGAGTAGGCACGCACGCACACTCACCCCTTTTTAACACACGTCGCAAACCCTACCCCCTATGAAGACCTTCGAAACTTGAAGTTCTATCACCACCGGCGCCTCGCTATCGACGACGGCGTCGCCTACCACTTTAATGCGCCGAAAATCTCGAAATAAATCCGGATAAAGCGTCGCACCCGATTTGAACCCCGTAGAGCCCCCAACCAATGGGCCTTTACCATTGAGCTATGAGCCCCTTGGATGTACTAATATTATGACCGATGGTAAGAGGGTGTTTGCTTTACAGACCACAACTCGCTATGCCGAACTTTTTTGGCCGAGCCCCCTCGGTGTTTGGTCCTCATCTTTTCTTTGCCGCGGCTTCCGTCTCTTGTCATTTTGCTCATCTTCACGTCTTTTTCGTGGTGAGCCTGTGGGCAAGTGTGGCGAGCATTTTGTCCGCCCGCCGCCACGCCACATCCGCCTCCGCCCCACCTCAGCGTGGCCGGCCACAAAGACGGCGTGGCAAAGTTTGGCCAAGAACCAAACATCCCCTAAGTTACGTAGAGATTTTATCTCTCTGTTGGGCCTAGTTCTATCTATCAAAGTGGCTGATTTAGTCATTTACATTTTATATTTTTGATTCAATTTCAGCTATGAACTACCAAACTGCAGTTTAGTTTTATATTTTTTTTTTTTTCGCTCAACTTCGTCCCTTGTCATACATAGAAGAATAGAACAACTTCGTTGTCATACATAGAACAATGTGACGTCATTACGTACCATCGTCTCTCTCTAACATCGTGACAACCATCACGTTGGATAAAAAGCACTTTCAACATTTATGGAGATCCGAAATTCTAAATATCTTTTAGCGTCACCGTTTAAGCCGGTGTCTTGTGTTAGTGTTTTACCCGCGCTCGTTCCTTGTCATCCCGCCGTAGGAACGGCACAGGTCGTGTAACTTTAAACCATCATTTTTCTCTTAATAAAGTAAGAGCTAAGCTTGCTTTCAAAAAAAAAAAAACTGAATATCCACTAACATGAAAATTGGATTGTCTAGATCCATCTTCACTTCAGATATCGCATTGTTCAATTGAGATTTCATCTTTTCATGTCAACAAATAAAAATAGTTTCTATCTTATGAAAAAAAAAATCATGTATGATTCTTGAAGTGTTTCAAAGAGACCATAAGCCCCTCTTTGAATGCAGGAATGGAAAAAAAAAAAAAAATAGAAATAGAAAAACACATGAATATGATAGGAATGCATGTGTGGTCCAAAAACACATGTGTACTCGTTTATTGTAATAAATATTTGTACTTTTTCTATAATAAAATTCAATTAAACATATATAAAAAAATGACTTAAAACAAGTCTATAAATTGATTTACTGAGCGGCAAATGCAGTATTTTCCTATGGAATCAGAGTAAAGGAAACTTTCATTTAGGATTTGTTGGGTTGATCGAATTGGTTCTGATTCTCCCGAGAATCATGAATGACGCCAAATGGGTTACAAGAGCAAAACGGTTCAGCTGAAAAACATTTCATGTATTTTGTCAGGGCTCCTGAATTGTTCAGAGGGTGCTATCACATCGATCCTCTTAGGTTTCCCCAGCAATATATGAAGGATCCAGTTTTATAATTTATAGAGAAAAGTATTAACATCTACCACACCAAAGAGGTGTATTACAAAAAATACATTTCATATCGTATCCAATTAAGTGAATTTGAAGTCATATGCCTTTTTTTTTCTTTTTCTATGAACTTGGTAAAAAGACTCAAAGTTACTATAGTTTGACTTTATACAAAAAAAAACGGATCTCTTATACCTTAGAGCACATCGAGTTCTAAGTTGCTCTTTGCCTAAAAAATATTTTTTTTGAAACATTTTTTTACTTATACAACTTTTAAGGGAAAATATTTTCTTATGAATCAAAATCTAGCATATTCTGATTCATATATTAGAATTTCTTGAGAGAATCTAGATTCGAAACATTTCACGAGAATCTAAAATCTCTAAAAATGCAAGTCTTCCTATGGGCTATTCCTATGAAGCATAGGATGCTTCAAGAACTAAATTAGGAGTTTTTCCATTATCTTTCCTCCACTACAAAAGAGGACTAGAACTCAGCAAGTAATCTTGTGATCAAATGCTGTCTTATGCTCTGCTTCGTGGTGGTGTGGTGGTAAAACGAGAACGGATGGTTATGCCAGCGATGCCATCTACTCTAGATTGCCCATTCACTAGTACATGCATGGTACTTACTCCTCTCTCCTACATTTTTTGGTAGTAAGCGATAAAGCCAAGCCTATCTCATACGTAGTGCCATGGGCCTCTTTCCTATGCTGGCGGTAGGTAGGTAGAGTAGTTCATCTCGTGATCCCAGTGCCATCCGATCCGTATATGCACGTACTCGTAGGTACACGTATTCACTGTGCTCACGTGTAGGCCGTGAGCCCACCCTCTACCAAGATGCATACGGCATGGACATGCAGGACTAAAATAGAACTAGTTTTTTTTTTAAAAAAAAAAAGGATTAAAAAAGAACTTGTACACTCTGTGTATGATCACAGTGACTATAGTGGTGACGCTGGTTGGATATAGTTGGCGTATTTCTTGAACGGCAAAATAGCCATGTTAGTTCTTGAACTTTACAGCAAGGGTCAACTTCGTCCCTCAACTTTCAGATTGGCCAGTTTAGTCCCTCAACTTTAAATTTTGGGCCAAACTCATCCTTGTGCTTATATGGGGCTCCATATTAACATGAAACTAATATAAAATGTCTATCTTACCCTTGAAGTTTTACATATACTAAAAGTAAATATATGTTTGAGCACATACTGTTTATCTCGAATGAATGGCTTTAAAAAGACGAGCAAAAACACTTTTTAGAAACTATATTTTGTGTTAGCTAAAAAATATATTATTGCGTGTATATGTATTAAGAGAGTATGAGGACATATATGTTTGACCAACATGAGCTAAGGGTAAAAGGGGCATTTTGCATTTATCTTATGCTAATATAGAACATCATATCACCACAAGGATGGATTTGGCCCAAAACTGAAAGTTGAGGGACTAAACTGGCCAATCTGAAAGTTGAGGGACGAAGTTGACCCTTGCTGCAAAGTTTAAGGACCAAAATGACCATTTTGCCTTCTTGAACCTAATTAAGTGGATAAGGTCCACCATAAAATCTAATCAGCTAGCCAAGTTATGTGCTCAATTTTATAGATACCTGCTCCTGCTTTCATATAAGCTCCATAGCCAAACTATGACCCAATTTTTCATTTTTCATCCACAGGCCAAAAAAAATATCCCCCATCCCTTCTTGGACAAGACAACCTCTTCATGTGGCGGCAAGCACATCTACCTTCACATTGGTTTTGGAAGTTGTTGCCCCTGAGTAATTGAAAAATGATGCAGTAGTGGAGAGTTGAACCGGCGACCTCCACAAAGAGAGCCTTGGGACGCTGCACTAACTAATCGGTTGAGGCGACAATGGTGCTTACAATGCACCTGTCACTGTATTTATTAGGGGTAGATAGGAAGAACTTATCCTTAATTAATCACTCATTGGTATGCTAAATGTTGTCCTAAATGATCTCTAATATCAGCCCGGAGGGAGTATGAAGGTGTGTCAGGGGCCATGGCGTCACCGCTAGGGCCCGCTGCACGTAGAAATTCCCGTCCACTCCAACCAGAAGTTTTTCTAGGATCGGAGTTTGCCCTCAATCCAAATGCACTCCCAAACCATAAACCATTAGATGTTTCCATACTCACAAAGTCAGGTAGACACTATATTATAGGTAAAAGAATAACATTTCCACATGATGGTTTCTTCAAAATTAAATTTTGTCGGACCAATTATCACTTCTCTTGTATCAACTACCAATTGTCATTTCCACCTAATAGTTTCCACACCAAGACTGTTATATTGTTCTTTTTTCTCACAAAGGTGCTGGAGACATAGGTATATCCCTGTCACTGTCAGATGAGAAATGAGAAGAGACGATGGACCGACCAAATGACGGAGGTTAGCTGGGTTGACAATGGCACCGTGGCATGTGCATCATCTGACCTGACTCTACTAATCACGCGTCGCTCTAGCTACCACAATGCGTCTGTCTGTGTACAACTAATCCACATTATTACTATAATAATAATGAACTATATATATTAGTTGTGCGCGTACTGCATGGTACATACATGCATGATTTCGTCCGATCGAAGCTGTTTTTGTCACCTCCCGGCTCGATCACGTGAAGGATGCTTTGCTTTGCACTTGCTCGGTTGCTCCTAAATATAAAAGTCATAATCATCTCATCGTCATCCCAGACCCACGCTGGTATCTGGTCCATTGGGCCGGAGAGTCATGGTCTAGGTCTCAAGCCCAAAAATTAGGGGTCCTTTGGATCACAAAGTAAGCCCATCAAGGTTCAAACAATTTCGAGCTAGAAGATAGAGCATGACTACCTCAAGGGAGAAAAAAAAAAATCTAACACTAGTTTCATAATTTTCTGAGGTGAAATAATTTTTCTAACAATAATCTAGTTTTCAATTGGGTTATTTTTCCATGTAACATTGTCTCAAAAATTATTTTTTTTGGACTTTGTATGTTATTTTTTTTCAAAATACTTGTAGTTATATTTATAACCTAAATTTCAACTTAGTGACTAAATCTGATTTATTTGGGGCAATTGCTTATTTGGCCCTAGAAAAACTCCATCTTGCTTATCTAGCCATTTTTTTCTTGAACTTGTCTATTTGGCCTCCAAATAAAACTTTCTTGCTCTTTTGGCCTTACATTAGAATCAACAAACTAATGGTGTGAAGTGACACCTAAGAAGTCCATTTTACCCCTACTTTGTCCGTTGCTTGCGTTTCATCTCTTCTCGTTCTCGTCTGATCGGGTTTGGATTTCCGTCGGAAGGCGGATCATGGAGGCCTATGTTGGCATTTGTTAAGTGCTAAAAGAATATGAAGGATTATGCAAAGCGCCTGAGAATGAGTATTCTAAGTATCGTATCCACAGGGAAGCTTTGGCTAACGAATTTTAATAAGTCACAATCATGCATCTAATTGACTTAGCAAACCACTAGACTAAAGTTAGGGGATAATTGATAAAGGAGTAAGTAAATAACAAAGTATAAAATGTTAACATACCTAAGATATCAAAGAATAACTAAACTAATCAAGAGGTCAAAGGGAGAGATCAAGGTTCCTGGGTACTTCTCTATTACTTAGGTTCTATGATAGCAATTACACTAATGCACTTTGGAGCAACAGTTCCTTTCCAACTCTCGAGAAAGACTGGGAAGAAGGTAGTTGGGAGAAGGCTGCCAAAAGCTCTACGAAACACCAATCCGAACGTGGTGGAATACAAAGGCCTTACAGAGTCAGTCACCCCCCCGGGCTACCACAACTATCCGTGGGATTGGGCGCAACCTCAGGTAACCTATAGCCTAGACACCAAGTCTACACTATAAATTACTACTCTAGCTACCTAGAAAAACTAGAGCACTCAATACGAGCGGAGATCCCATGCAATAGCATAACAACTATACTTAACCAAATATATAAAGTCATGGAAGTAAATAGAGAAGATAAATATATGAATCATAAGTCTTACAAAGAAAGGATACAAGACATACCAAACTCTGTAGACATCTCCAGAACAGGAGCATAGCTCCACTCTCCTTTACTCTTGATTAGATCTAATTTAGATCTAATCTACTTTTAATTACATGGCTAATCTACTTCTAATTCACTAATCCCTGAGAGAGAGGTTATCCTTACATTGGGACACCTCTACAACTGAGAGATAATGAATAGAATGAAATAGAATGAGTTAGTAATGAATTAGAGTTTAGCCCTGGGGTCAGGGGGTCTTCTTATATAGGCCTTGGCGATGAACGATGACCATTGGATCAAACCGACCTTCAATAACGGTATAGATACAACCTCAAAGTCAGTTACAAACCGACCTAGGAAGATGAGCCTGATTATATCAGAGCCCCGACGGCCGACCTAAATCCCTCTGGCGGCCGCCCGGGGTTGGTCTCCTCTCGGCTTCTCGTTTCTTCTGGTGTCTTCTGGTATCTTCTAGAGTGTTTTAGTCCACATTTTGGGTTGAGTTACTTCACGGTCAAGTCTTGTCATCGTATGAAATGTATATTCCGGAACTTTCTCCATTCTTCTCTGCATTTATCTGTTAAGTCCCTCAAAAGATATAAATCACCAAAGCTCGTGGAATTATGTTAGTAAAACCCCTAGTCTATGTTGATATTCATTTTAAGCCCTTATTTCATGTTTAGTTGACTATTAATATTATGCTATAACAGGTGTCAACAGCCTACTTCTTGTTCCACAGCAGTCGGGCGGAGGTCGCGTCGTGCGTCGGACTCGGAGTCCCGTCCACGTCCACATCCAGGGACTCTGCGGCGGGCTCCTCCTGCTCGTCGGAGCTCGACGACGACGCCAGCTCCTCCTCCAGCTCGGACCCAGACCGCTTCGAGATGTCCGCGCTCATGACGTAGCTCCCCTTCGAGCGAGGCCTGTCCAGGTTCTTCGACGGCTAGTCGCGGTCCTTCACCGCGCTTGCCGCTGTGGGATCCGTCGAAGACCTCCCCAAGCCGGCACGGAAGCGCCTCAAGCCGTCGCGGAGCTGCGGCGGCGCCCTCGACGCGCACCGCGGTGAAGATCTCTTGTTTGGTTTTGGATAATTAGTGACACCTAAGGACTAATCTCTCGATGCTAAGTGTTTGACTAGATTGGAGATTGGTCATGTCGGAGTTGGTGTGTGGTGATCATGGATAAGGGATCGAGGTGATCCAAAAGATGATCAAGCATGCAACTCGGTGGAGTTTCGGAGATCAATTGTCCCCAAGGCAAAGGTATAACCATAGGGCTTTTGATTTCACACTCAAGATACCATAGAGGGTGTGAGTGATTATAAGATCGATAAGCCGTACTATAAAGAGGGGAAACTTATCGTACACATCGGTCCTCATGTGCCTTTAGGTTCAAAATTCAAATGCATGCATTCTAACCTAAAGAGCTAACTTCGCACTTGTCGAAAATGTTTTCGAAAATACTAACACATGGTGTCGAGGTGTTCTTCGACGTGTCGGCAACAAGAAACAAGTGACGGAAGTCGGTTTGGGAGCAAGGGCGAAGGAACGACGACAAAAACGACGAAAATCGCGGCTTCGGGCATGACCGGACGCGGCGACCGGGCTTCGAAAGAATCCGGCCGGGGCGCGACCGGTGTGCGGGTCCGATCGAAATTCTAGAGAGCATGTTTTTTCTCGGTTTGGCCGAGGGGGCCGACCGGACGCATCGACCGGATGCTTCCGGTCTTGACCGGAAGCCCCGATCGACGCTGCGACCGGACCCGGCCAGGCCGGGGTTCGAGCACTGTTCGGGGGGTTGTCGGTTGTGGCCGGACCCACCGACCGGACTTCGGCCGGTGAGTCCGGTCGGTGCGTCCGGCCAGCCGCTAAAAACCGTGGGTTTCCTCTTAACGACCATATTTCGTGGTGTGGGGTATTTATACCCCTTGGCTGCCTCTTGCTCTCCCTCTTGGTCATTTGAATCACTCCTAACAAGCTAGAGCAAGCAAGCAAGCCTCCTTCTCTCTCATTCTTGATTTGAGCTTCATTCTTGAGAGAAGAGTTGATCCAAGTGCATTTGCATCGAGTTCTTGCATCTAGAGGCACTTGGGGATCGTTGTGAGCGGTGGGTTTCCGTTTCTCTTGGAGACACCGCTCCTAGCCGGCTTGGTGATTTGGTGGAGTTGTTGGCAAGAAGAGGAGATTGTTTTTCTTGGCCACCTCCGGCAAAATTGTGAGAGGATCACGCACTCCTCGTCGGGAAGACAAAGTGCAAGGAATACATTGCTCGTGTGTCTTGGGTACCTCACTTGGCAGTGAGTGGTGTGTTGAGGCTAGCAAGGGCACCGCCTAGCTCAAACACCATCCTTGTGTTGGTCGGCACAACCGAGACTAGCTTGTCGATTGTACAAGTGAACTCCGGCGAACAAATCGACTTGTTCATTATCTCCGTGTTTGGATCATCACCTTCGAAAGTGATTGATAGTTCATCTTCTTCCCGGTGATTGGTTGACATCCTCTACACTTTGGTATATCTAGTTCACTCCCTTGCAATTACATTCATAGTTGTTCTTGTGTAGTGAGCTAGCACTTGCTTTGTGTAGTTGTTCTTGCTAGCATAAGGACCATATTAGGATTGCTCATTAGCTAGAGTAGTGGCATAGACTTTGTGTGGATTAGAGATCATAGAAATATTTAGTCTTGTCACTAGAAGGCTTGCAAAACCACTAGAGCTAAGCGCAAAACCGCATTATCGCCATTTGTTATACTAATCGGTTTGTTTAGTTGAGTTTGTAGAAATTTTTATAGGCTATTCACCCCCCTCTAGCCATCTAGGACCTTACACGCAGCCGCCTCCTCTCTCCCGCCTTCGAGCTCAATGTTGACGCCTTGAGGCAAGCGTGAGGGGGCGCCGTTCCTCGCCAGGGGCGCCGCCAGCGCGGGCGGCGGCGGGCGGGCGCTCCTTGGCGGCATGGCCCCCGACATGCCGCCTTGGGTCGAGCGGGTTCAATATTTTTTTAGGTGGCGGGGACGGGACCGAACGGGGATCGAGTGGGGAATGTGGAAGTGAAAAGGTAAGGGCATTTTGGACATTTCGCATGTGGTGGACTTGCTAGACCTAACGGCCTCACCGTAAATCTAACAATGTAAGGCCAAAAGAGCAAGAATATTTCATTTGGAGGCCAAATAGACAAGTTCGAAAGAAAAGGCATTACCGAAAGAAAAAGGGTCATATAAGCGGGAGGTAGTTTTTTTCGGGGCTAAATAAGCAATTATCTCTTTATTCTTCCGATGTGGAGCAAAGTCACTATTAAAATCACCCAAGACGTAAAAGCATACTTCCTATGTTCCAAATTTTAATTTGTTTGACTTTTTTAATACCAAATTTGACCACTCTTATTCAAAAATTTGTGTAAAATATCACTTCTTTTGTTGTGGCATACTTTATTAACAAAATGTCCTCAAGAATGACTTAAATTTGACTATGTTTGCACAAATTATTTGAAGACGAGTGGTCAAACTTGAGGTTGAAAAAGTCAAACGAATTATAATTTAAAACAGAGGGAGTATGTTTTAAAAATTTAAGAAACAAAAAAACTGGATTTTTGGTTTAGAGAAATGATCGTGATAGCTGAGGGAACTATAAATAGTCGCTCTTTTTTTTTTTTAAAAAAACAGCAGCTTCTGCCGTGGATCTCCTGACTGACCTGCAACTACAAGGCCTAAGCCCAGGTAACTACGGTCCAATTTCGACCCACCGGCCCAGCCCACTTTCACAAAAATTCCCCATCCTCCCTCGGGACAACCGACCGTCTGTCTCTACTGTCTAGCGGCGTTGGCGGCGGCGAGCGCACGACGTCAGGTCAGGACCATGGCGCCGCCACCGGAGCCCCGCCGCCCGTACAAGCGACCGGCCATCTCCGACCAGCAGCGCCGGAGGGAGCTCGCTCTCCAGGCGCAGTCCGCCCGGCGCGCCGACGCCCAGGCGCGCGCCCGCGCCCTCGCCACTTCCCTCCTCACCACCCAGGCCCCTGCCGCAGCCACCAGTCGGCACGAGGAGGAGGAGGAGGTCTACGACGAGCATGAAGAGGAGCACGAGCACGAGATCACCGTCGCTGGCGTCGCGGCGGCGGCGGCGGCCTGCCTCCAGGCTCCGCGGCCCCGACGCGCGCCGGTGGTTCGCGCGTCAGATCATGCTTCCCGAGTGGATGGTCGACGCCCCGCCCCACCTCGCCACCGACTGGTCCGTCCTCACCTCTCGTTCTGCCTAATCTACCTATCTGCATCTGTGAATTTGTTGATTTGATTCCTTCAATCCAGTACTGTGTCAATTTGGGTTGATTTCATTCATTCAATCCATTACTGTTTGCTTGCTGCTCTTTTCGCCCCCAAATGTGTGCCTCCTTTCCTCACTTGCCCACTAATATTCAATTCAATGCTAGTTCAATTGTGGTCAACAAACAGCCTTAGTTCTGTCTTCGCATAATGTTGTAGTACTTCTGGGTTTTAAAATTACCAGGGTTTATTGACAATATATGAGTTTAATTCAATGCACCAGGGTTTATTGACAATAAATATAGGACTTCAATTCAACGCTAGTTCAGTTGTGGTCAGCGAACACCCCAGTTCTGTCTTCGCGTAATGTTGTAGTACTGCTGCGTTTTAAAATTACCAGTGTTTATTGTTGAGAACATAGGAGGATTGACACTGCTGTTTTTTTCCCTTTTCATGTACATAGGCATGTTTTTGCCCGACCTTCTGGCAAACGATGTTTGGTTGTGTCATCCAATGGCACGACGATCAGCAGGGTTCGTAACGGATCCATCCTTCATCGCTTCCCTTCGGCTCTACCGAACGGATCAAAGAGAGATATTTCTGGCCCAGCGAGTTCGTACTCCATTCTCGATTGCATTTTTCATGAGGTACCCTAAACAAACAGATTTATTTTCCATTTGCTGCAAGCTTGTTTATTCTAAACTTATTTGTTTCCTTCACTCCTGTTTATGTTCGATTGTGTTTGTGGTGCAGCCTGATGAAACATACTATATCATTGATATGATCTGTTGGAGAGGCTATTCACTATATGATTGCACTGCCGAGTTCAGGTTTTTCTGGGTCAACTCTAAGATCGCAGAAACTTCTGCTGGTGATCCTCCATCAACATACCATAGATATAGATTCAGTGCACTCCCTGTATACGATTGCACTCTTGAGGGTCTCCAAGCAGCATACTCGGGCACCATGCCCTATGTCAAAGATGGCTTGCTGTTCTACAACAAGTAAAGCTCTTATCATCTTTCTTTTAATGTATTCTAGCAAATCATGTCCACATATATGTTTGTTAACTTCAGTCATCAATCGAGGATTCACAATATTTTTGTCTTATCAGGCATGCACATTATCAAGCTGGGATTACACCCCTTGCCCTGGTATGGAAAGATGAGACTTGTAGCCAATATGTTATTGATACAGACAACAAGGGCGAAATACCAAGTGAACAACATGTATGTTTGTGTCCTACTCTTTGAGCTATATTATTGCCAACACATTTGACCATTCTCTTAACAAAAGGAAAAGAATAAGATGCATGAAGTATTGCATGTTCCTTACTACTGTTTTATAATTAATAACTTTACTGCCTTTGTTTCTTCATGTGCTATCAGCTTGTGTTGGAGCTGCTAGAAGATGGAAGGGTAGTTACTTCTGACGACCCTCCTGTTGCATTTGGTACCTTGGACAGTGCATTCATACAGAAGGTATTGCTTTGAAATGCATCTTATTTCCTATAAAAATGAATAATTATTACTTGAAATCATGCACCTTAATGTTTTTCCCATGTTTATAAGGGTCTAGTACATAAACTTCAATTTTGGCATCTGACAGCACCTTCCACATGTTGCTCGAAGCTTTGTCTTGGTGACATTAGTGCATGATTATGTTGTCCTTATCAATAGATTTAGCTCACTTCATGCTCTTATGCTATGTACATAGTGATTAATGAATTATTAGTACACTCAGTCTGCACACTAGAAGTTTTAGATTTCTTTTGCAATTTGTCTGCCTCCTTGATCCATGAACCTATCTGTTTTCTGAATCTGATTATGTTTGGATCATTAAACTTAACCTTGCATGATATGATTCTACAGTCAAACCTGCGACCAGGGAATCTTCTCCGCTTTGCAGTTAGAGATGAAAGTGTGAAACTTGTGGATGGAAAGATGCAGATCGGTCAACTGCAGTTTGTTGGAAAGCCAAACCGTTCTCGTGCTTTTGCTGACAGCCATTCAAAAGTAAGTTCTGATATGAGACTGCATTAGTACCCCAAAAATTTCCTGTCCATCACAGCTATGGATCTAACTATGCTTTCCATTTGTATCTTCAGGTTTTGTTCCAGTATGCAGCAAGGCATGTTCCTCTGAGAATTGAGGATTTGGTTGCCTCCATTCAATCAAACAATATGGAGCTTGAATCCATTGATGTTGAAATGCAAGATTAAGGTGAGGGAATACTATGTCTTTTCATGTTTTGTGAATTCTTCTGTTGATTGGTTGTTGTCTTTGGCAATTTCTCTTTTCAAGGTTTTCGTCCATCTGTGATAGGAATCTTTCGTTTTTATAGTATATATTTGCTGTTTGGTTGGATTCAGGAAGGGGACTTTGTTATGAATTGAAACTTTTGCAATGGATGAATGACAATGCAAAGCTAGCACGTAAGGAGATGCAAATGCGACTAAGGTCTGTCTCACTGCTGTTTTGTGTGTTGTAGATCTATCACTTTCGACACGGGTCCATTTTTCTCGCGTTACCCCACTACATGAACTGGTCCTAGAAGCACCCACACTCAGATCACTTTACAAACACATTTGAGCACAAGTATTTTGGTGAAATATGTATATATGTTTTATTTCTGTTTGTTCCAAGCCACATAAAAGTTCTTGAAAGCATTCTGTCTGCCTTTACCTTGCTAACTCTGCTAGTTTACTTGTATGAATTTTGAAATAAGTTTGTTTCCATCTGTAGTTATTGATTTCTGCATGTGACAGGTTGAAGATGCAGACTTTGATGTCAGGATTTCAGCAAACGACGTGATTGTCTGAAACCCATGTTTTTAGGGAGTACCTCAAGGTCTGTAAAAGGCTGAATGCATGATTTTTTGGAAAGATAAACATTCAGAACATTGCCATCAACGTGAATGTGACTGATATAGTGCAACTTAATGTGAAGGACCCCGTTTGCCCTGAGTTTGGTAATTTAACTGCATATTATATTAAAAATTGCCTGAAGGAAAAAGTGTTGAATTACGGTATTTGATGATCCTCGTCCTAATGTGGACGTAAATCCTAATACACGAATATAATTTTTTAATATATTTTCCTTTTTAATTATTATATATCAATTTAATGTTGTAGCTGCGAGCTTTGCCCTTGGTGGTAGCTGCGAGCTTCGCTCTTGGTTGTTTATTGCAGACGCAAAATGGATACGATAGCAGTCAGTCGTATATATAATTTCAGCTGCAAATACGTACAGACATACAGTATCTGCCTCTATGCTTGTATCTGTTTTCCAGCAGCACCAGCCTTCTCCAAACCCAAGGTTTCATTACATACTGTACATTACGAAAATTGTGAGCACCTAGAGCAGGCTCCATAGAATGCTTTCGATCGTGTCTTGTAGCCAGGTGTACACTGTATGTGTCAGCAACAACATTACATTAGTGCAGGGATGAAAATGGTCAGGAATAGTCAGGAAAAACTTTTAACCATTACTCTTAATTTCATATTTCACATTTTTACACGAAAATGGAAAATGGCTATACCGGGACACAAAAAACGAAATACTATGGTCAGAAACGTGTCGGTAATGGTTAAGAACTGATAATTTAAATCCGGGACACTCAGCAGTGTGGTTAAGACTATCGACTTCTTTTTTTTTGCCATAAACCATCTACATAAGAATAAGGTATGGTAAACTTACCATCAACGCATTTTCTTTTAGAAAAATCGACTAGAAAATATTTCTTTAAATTTCAATCATTTACTTCAGAAATCAACTTTTTAAAAAAAGATGGGAAAAGAAAGAAATGCTAACGACGTGTACTCAACTGAATCCCTGTTCGGTTTCCTACAGATAATAGCTATCTGCTAGTAGTTATGTTAGTTCTATCTCATTAGTTAGACCAAATGATATAATAGCAGCTAATAGCTATCTTAGGCCATCTTTGCATTCATTATTTGCTAACGGTTAGTTGATTAATAGCTCATATGTAAATTAGCTAGCTAACTATTATCTAGATGGTGTTTGGATGCACTACAAATGAAAAATGCTACTATTTAAGATAATTATTAGTTGCTACCATCTTATTTGGTCCACCTAGTGAGATAACTATTAGCAGGTAGTTATTATCGAAAGGATCCAAACAGGGCCTTAGTAGCATTTTTTTTTTTTTTGGTTAGCTGTGAATTCAAACACCCTCCATCTAATAGGTATCTAATAGTTAGCTAGGTAATATAAGATGAGCCATTACTAGCTAGCCATTACTAGCTAGCCAACTAACTACATCTTTGTATTCATTGTCTGCTAATAGTTAGCTGATTAATAACTCATATGTAAATTAGCTAGCTAACTATTAGCCAGATGGTGTTTGGATGCACAACAAATGAAAAATGCTACTAAGATGATTATTAGTTGCTATTATCTTATTTGGTCCAATGTGTGAGATAACTATTAGCAGATAGTTATTATCGAAAGGATCCAAACAAGATCTTTTTTTTTTTGTTAGTTGTGTATTCAAACAACCTCCAACTAATAGGTATCTAATAGATAGCTAGCTAATATAAGATATGAGCTATTACTTAGCTGTGCATTTAAACAACCTCCAACTAATAGGTATCTAATAGTTAGCTAGCTTATATAAGATATGAGCCATTATTAGCCAGCTAACTATTAACTCCTTCCGTCTCCAAATAAATCAACTCCTATAATTCGTGTCAGTCAAGCTTTTTTTAAGTTTGATCAACTTTATAGAAAAGAGTAACAATATTTATGATATAAAATGAGCACCTTATAAAAATATTTTCTATGATAAATTTAATATTCCTAATTTGATAACATAAATTTTAGCGGGTTTTCCTAAAAGTTCGATCAAAGTTAAAAAGTTTGACTTCAGATAATTCTAAAAATCTATTCTTTTAGGGATAGAAGAGGGAGTATGTAACTGATAATGAATCAAATAGCATTCGAGTCAATATGAGATGAAAATATGAGGGAAGTCATAGGTGGATCGTGAATGGAGTTGGGCCGAACCCGACACTATGACTCTTGGGCCGCGGGAGACCGGTAAATGCTGTTTCTGCACCTGGTCTACGGGCCGGGATAGAAATTGTTTCCGCTAGTTGGGATGTTTTTTTTTTTTTACGTGATCCGATCACGACGCCATTAGCTTATGTTAGTTTTAGTTTGTTTGATGAATTGATGTACCATGCGAACTGATGCAACGAAAATAGTACCGGACATCCAAAGGAGCCATTCACGCCCAATCAAAACGCTAGCTAATTGCACTATTTTGCTAGCGTGGTAAGTGAATTAAAAGGAGGAGAGCAAGTAAAATATGTACACAACAATTGTCACATAAGAAATGGAGTCTTCTCGCAAGACGTATGCACATAGAAGCCACAAAACATGTAATAGGCAGACTAGAATGGTTTCCATCAGCGACGTGTCCCCATAGAAGTGGATCAACTGCGTATGCATTGCACCCTGTAACCTTGTTTTTAGTGCATTCACCTCTTCTACCAAGGAGACTTCCTAGCGAGGCTTGAACTCAAGCCGCCGCTACTCTTGCTCGTTCTTGAAAACCTATAATGCTCAAAACCCTTAATAGACACGCACGCGTCGGGATATATAGCGCCGCCCATGACAAACTATTGTCTCCTCCTCTATTTCCCATCCTATTCATCCTCCCCGCCTCCGCATCCACCTTCCTCTTCCTCCCGTCGCCTCAACTTCACGGCTCCACGCCTGCCGGCGACCTCCTCGCCCGCCGCCGCCCGGCCAACCCATGTCGAACCATCCCGCCTTTCTCTAACCCTAATCGGAGAGGCGTCTATGACTCCTCGCCCACGTCGCCCGGCACTTCCCATCCCATCGTCCCCCCGCGCTAGGCATCGCCACTACCGTCCCGCCTACTACCCCTCAATGCCACCATTTGTTGCACGGCCAGCCACCACCATCGAGCCCTTGCCTTTTCTCGAACCCGCTGCCCTTGCAAGGCTTCCCTAAAAATCTAAAAATCAAAACCTAACCGCCACTTCCATCGCCGCCTCCTCCATAACCCCGCCCCAGCAGGCGACCTCGGTCGTCCACCCCCGCCCACCGCCCGATCTCCTCGCCCTTTAGATTTTACCAAATATCCTTGCATGAGCATCGCTAGGGATATCGACACATGGGTGCCAAATAAGAATTTGGGCGGCGCCCCGCACCTATTTGAGATCTTGAGATGTTGTCAAAATACCACCTAAATGGTGTGTGATTCGTCACCTACGAGAACGGATTGGTATGCCTCCCTGTTTTATTCCAAATCTAGTTCCTCAAAGAGATATGATAGTTCGTGAGAAATTAATTTCATTGTCGATAATCTTGTAAATCGCTGAGCCAGTAGTATTTTGTTGGTTGCTTGTCACAATTGATGAACCTCTTTTTTTTTTGTGCATTGTGTTTTGCTCTATATAGAAACTGCTATGGAAATCATGGGTTAGAACTTAGAAAGAATAGTTTCTACTAGATTTTAATTGCTCTATTTCTTCTCTAGAAACTAGAGACCATCTATGAAAACTATAGGTTGGGATTGCCATTATGTCTAAATACAAAAAAATGTCTTCATTTGGATCCGTGATTTTTCTAATTCACTGGGAAACATATTTTCTTAGTATTGCTATCTAGAACCATATTTATCAATATTGTTTTTCATAAACTCAGTTAAATTTAAAATAGTTTGGTTTGGACAAAATTTAGAAGCACACTCTGTTTGGACGAAGGGAGTATGATTTTCAGCTGTGAAATTTCATTTTCAAATTTAGAATAGAATTGGTTTCTGCGTATGACCTAACTATTGCCTCAAATAAGTGTGAAATTAGCTATTCTATGTTTTACTTGGTATCATAAAAATCAACAACAAAAACGGCCAGTAAAACTGGAAGTGTGAAACTAGCTGTTCTATGTTTTACTTGATATACCATAAAAATCAAGAAAAACGGCTAGTAGAACTGGAACCAGTTCATCAAAACAACAGCTCTACTGTTTTGGCAAAAGAATCAAAAATTACATTTGTGCTTTGAACAATTTTGTTATAAAAGGGGAGAGATATGGAAATGAAATTCCATCTCGCTCGCTTTTTGTTTTTCGTCCCCACAACATGTCGAATTCTGTCGATAGCTGAATTCGTCGAGCGAGCCGTTTGGTGGCGTCTCCACACACCAGAGAAACCCTAATCCCCTCGAAGCCGCCGAGCCATCGCCATGGCGACCCCCATGAGCTCGTCCGCGTCCGGGTCCGCCCCTTCCGCCAAGGGCGGCTGCGTCGGCGACCGCTGCGCGTCGGGCCGCGACGCGTGGCCGCTCCACCACTTCCGGCACGAGGGCGTCTTCTGCCGCCTCTGCTCCTCGTGCGTGCTCCTCTACAGCCCGTCCGCCTTCTGCGCCGCCTGCCTCCACATCCTCTCCACCTCCCCGGCCGCCGCCACCGCTGTCCCGGGCGACCCCGCCGTCGCCGCGCCCGGGCCCACCGTGCTCTGCTCCGCCTGCGGCGTCTCCGTCGCGCACCTCTCCTGCTGCGACCCTGCTGCGGCGGACTTCTTCTGCCCGCCCTGCGTCGCCGCCGCCGAGGGAAGGGCCTTCTCCCTTCGCGCCGGCGCCTGGCCTTCGCCCGCTCCAGGAGCGCGACGCCAGGGTCCTCCTCGTCGCCGCGCGCCTCTCGCACGACTCCATCAGCCGCGCCGCGGCCGCCGCCCGTGAGGAGGCCGAGCGCCGTGTCGCTGAGGCCGCTGAGGCAAGGAAGCGCTCCCGTGAGATGCTCGACACCGCCTTCCGCGCGCTCGAGGCCGAGGCCAGGGAAGCCCAGATGAAGCCCGCCGCGCCCGCGCCCGTTCAGCCACCGCCGTCCGTCAAGAAGGAGGCCGTCCAGCCCCCACCGCTCCCCAAGAAGAAGCCCGAGGCCACCCAGCCCCCGCCCCAGCCTCCAAAGAAGAAGCCCGAGGCCAATAGGGAGAAGGACAAGCTGCTCAAGCTCAACGCCATGCAGCAGCCTGCGCTGGCGTTCGCCGCGGCTGCTGCTGCAGCTGCGGCAGCCACCTCCGTGCCACTGCCGACGCCCTCATACAGGGAGGAGAAGAAGCCTGTCGTCAAACAGGAAGCGCAAGGTGAGCGATTTTGTGTTTACAACATTGATGATCCCACTGCAGATAGGAAACCAACACTCTGTTTGTTACTCTATGTTCACTGATTTCTGTGACATTCTTGCAGGCTCTGCGCCACCACAGAGGGGAGGATCAGGATCGCCCCCGCTGTTTGGGACCTTGCAATCGTGAGATTGATTGTTGATGCTGTAATCTGCTTCATGCTGCCCCGATTCCATTGCGCTTCTGTGCATCGAAACAATCCGAGGAGAAACTGAAAATTCTGAGTGTAGTCCCCCAATTCCATTGCTGCTTCTGCGCAGCCAAAACAATCATAGGAGAAACTGAAATTCTGAGTGTAGTGGTCTTGCAGAGTGTTAGGATCCCAATTTCAGAGCCCTCCTCACCGTAAATCCTACCCTTGACATGCTAGATGATCCTTCCATCCTATGGATCCCGGTCCGCATCATGTATTCGATTTGTTCTCTTATTTGTAGTGAAATGTTTTGCTGGTGGATAATTTTTGCAAGATGAAATGCAACCAGGTTCTCCGGCTTCCAAATTGTGTCACAGATGTTTTTTTTTTTTCTACATCAACACAAATGGCTTTGGTTGTTTCTCGACGCCGAATAAAAATCCTGTTCCGACCTGTCTATTTTTCTAGTTTGCATCGCCTGTTTCCATATTTGTGGGATCTGGGAGAGGGCTTTTCCCATCCGTTTTTATTGGATCTTGTTTTCATCCGAATTGACCCGTATTTATTTCGTTTTTCATCTTGTTTTCAATCCATGATATGTTCACAAACCTACTAATCACAAATTATGCATGTTAACACATGGCATGCTAGTGAATATTGGACCGATAACTTCACACGCGTATTTGTTTTGTGTTTTTTTCCTTGTATACTCGAGAATATTTGATCATGTTATTTGTAACTTAATTTTCTGGCTTCCCATCCGTATTTGTTTGTTTTTGTATTTCTGTATATCCCCTTCCATTTTTAATACCGTTTTTATCCCGAACCCAGTCTGATTTTGGGTAAAAATATTGAAACGGAAACAGGAGAGGAGTTTTTCCGTCCGTTTTCATCTGGATAGCAGGGTTTTAGAAGGACGAGCGAAAATGGAAATAGGAGAGGAGTTTCTCCGCCCGTTTCATCCCAGCTCTAGTTGGACAGCAGGGTTTTAGGACCAGGGCAAGCATCCCTATGCTCATCTGTTCTTGCGCTGTGTGTTGGACCAAGTGCTCCATGGTGGCTGTCTGTACACACATCTCCTTTTCCGGCTGTTTTCATCCCAGCTCTAGTTGGACAGCAGGGTTTTAGAAGGACAAGCATCCCTATGCTCATCTGTTCTTGCGCTGTGGGTTGGACCAAGTGCTTGGTTGATTGGTCCATGGTGGCTGTCTGTACACACATCTCCTTCGTAAGTGAATTCTAGAGCTCATTGCATTGTAATCTGCTAAGAAAAGGGAGATTGATCGTATTCATGGAATACAACTGTGTGATACTGATCTCCTACCCATTCGGTATACACCTCTTGTAAGTTTTGTTTGAGCTCATTGCTTTGTTAAGAAAACAAAGATTAATGGTATTCATTCATGGAATGCAGTTGTGTGGTCATACAGATATCCAATTTCAATGTGTCACACATTTTCTGCTGTTCAAAATCTCTGTTTTTAACATAAAGTTTGCAATCTTATACGACAGATAGAATTTACGTCAGAATGGCTCCTTTCTCGTTAACCAAATTCTACATGTTAATCGTTGCCACCAAATTCCATAAAGAAATTTGATGGCTCATTACCATATTATGACAAAGGATATTTCCATTTTCCAACAAAACTCAAACGCCAACATATCATGTATATCCCAGAACATCTTACTGAAGCTGAAGTGAGGATCACTTATAAACATGTTTGCCATAGACAAGTCAGGCACACCAAGTTCATGAATAACAAAACTATGCCAGTACAACTGCAGTTTGGAAAGAATGAAGAACCAAACTTTGCCAGCACAGCTGTAGTTTGGAAAAGAATTGGATGAGCGGCACATTTATGGGCTACAACTACAACATATATGCCTACATTAAAATTCAGCATTATGTAAAACTAACAGACGCCAAAACAGGCTACGACGCACAGGCAAATCCGGAAGTTTATCTTGTCTTCACTTGCGGACCACTCAGTATTGTTTTCATTGATCTCTATTTTGCTCTTGACATGGTTCACTGTTGCAAGGTTTAGTCTAGTTATGCGCCAAATGAAGCAATGGCGTCCATCTCTTCTTGAAGCAGGAGTGCGTCAACAAATACGTCCAGGCTCTCCCCCTCCATGACATCTGCTATGGAGTGGTGTGTGATTCCAACACGATGATCGGTGACACGCCCTGTGGAAAGTTGTATGTTCTGATTCGCTCAGATCTGTCACCGCTTCAATCTGCTAAAAAGTTAGGTCCCGGAAGCCAGTAGCTAACGACTAACATGTGAGATAGAAATTTCGATTTTTGATTACCTGTTCTGATCGAAGCTTTGATCGGTCCGTATGGAGTCTATGCCTCTCCAACTCATACAGTCGTGCTCGGAGAACTTTCAGAGCTTTGGCCTTGTTCTACAGGTATAAATTAGCACGTTAGTTTCTTTGTAATGGGCAAGACTTGACTTGAAAGCTACGAATAATGTGATTGTACTAATGACAACAAGGCTATGAGTAAACTAGTAAATATGGATGAAACATGAGTGAAAATGCGTGAAAGCTCTAGGAACTACCACCTTTCCAGGTTTTAAAAGGAAACCCCAAAGATATGGCATTTAATGTGCAAATAAAAAAAATCTTTTCATGAAGTTTGTAAAACCAAGACCCTTACCATGTGCTGTGATCTCTCATCTTGGATTGCAACCACTGTTCCGGTTGGAATATGAGTTATCCTAACAGCACTATCGGTTGTATTGACAGATTGACCTCCAGAGCCACCTGATCTGTAGGTATCAATTCTCAGGTCCTCATTTCGCAGCTGGACATCAACCTTCATTTTCAGAAGAAACGATTTTGTAACTGTTATAGTCATGCCATAACTTGTCCAGATGAACAAACTTGAGAGGAACACGCCAAAAAAAAAGAGAGCTATAACGAATTGCAACCTCATCAGCTTGCGGAAGAACAGCAACTGATACAGCACTAGTGTGCACTCGTCCAGATTTCTCAGTCACCGGCACTCGCTGCCATGAGTAGACAGGTCAAATTATAAAATGTCCAAGTAGGTTAATATGATTTATACATGGGTCCGTTATTGTACCTGAACTCTATGAATACCACTCTCAAATTTTAGTTTGCCAAACGCCCCAGGGCCTGATATAGTTCCACTAGCTTCCTTCATACAAATTCATACAAATGAATAACGATAGGAAATATAAGAATTAGGAGTTTGAGAGCTTCCAAATCTAAAAATGGTGACAATATCTTGGCTACGGTGAAAAACCATGTGCATATATCCAAATAAAAGTTGGGAAATCCTAACAAAGGTGGCACCTTGTATCCTTTCACAGCAGACTCCATTATGTCAATGACATCAAATTTCCACCCATTCTTCTGGGCATATTTCTCGTACCTATAACATAGAAGAATGGAGTTTAGCAACACAGAGTGAGGATCACATACATTAGCTGCAGAGCAAGATAACTGACATTCTAAATATATCCATTGCAAACAAAGATGCTTCTTCTCCTCCAGTTCCTGCAATATGACACCACCATCAATCACTTGTTACCCAATAGCAGAGTGAAACTGGAAGGTGAATTGTGCTCATGTGTGTGGGCAAGGGCCGGATCTGGTTTACCTGCCCGCACCTCCAATATACAATCCCTTTCATCTGCTTCATCTTTCGGAAGCAAGGATCTAAACAGCTCGTTCTGTAGCCGTTTCTCCTCCTCCTCAACAGCCTCAAGAAGCTCCTCTGCTGCCATCTCACGCATGTCTTTCTCTTCACGAGCATTTGTCACCAAAGATTTGAGACCCTCAATTTCCTACAATACAAACATAAATAGACTCCTCTGAATCTTCATAGTTGAAACAATAGGTTTGTATCTTGTAAAAATGTAACCAGATTACAACCTCCTGTTTTGACCTCAGCTCCTTGATCAACTCCATGGTGCTCTCCAGCTTGCGGAACTCCTTGTTAGCCCTCGAGTACTCTTCAGGCGAGGCGGCTGGCTGTCTTCATTAACACCAACGCACATCAAGGATATTGCAGCAAGGCTATCTTAATTCTTACGGAATGGTAAACCATGCCATTCTTGTTCATTCATATCTGAAAAATCATCAAACGAAGGTTGCCCATCTGAAATTACCTGGTTGATTTGCTCCTGGAGATATGCGCTCCTCTGCTCGATCAACTTCATTCTCTGCTCCATGATCCCCACTAGGTTCGCAGGCAACTGCTGGCTCATCTCTGATGCAAAAGAAAAAACAAGGGGACTGAAACAAGATTTCCAGAGCGTTCTGCTCTTCTTGCAGCATTTTTTTTTTTAAAAAAATAGCCAAGTTATCAAGCGATACATAACGCAATCATACTGTCGCGCGCGAACTCAAAGCTGAAAGAGGGACGAAGAGGGAGAGGAGAGATGCTCACCGGCGGTGGAGTAGAGCCGTGGAGGAGGGCAGGGGCGCCTCCAGGCCGCAGGAGGCGACGCTGCCGGAGAGGAAGCGCTGTGGCGGAGCCGTCGGAAAGCGGCGAGGGCGCCTCCACCGCATCGGCGTAGGTGATGCTGCATCGCGGCGGCGGCGGGCAGGCGGCGGCGGCGGAAGTGTGACTACACCCGTGCTTGCAGCCTTCGAGTCCGGCCGTTTGAGTAAAAAGGCAAGAAGACGTCTCTTACCTGATGTTTACGTATTCTGAAATTCCGCCTTCTGTTGGTATTTCTACTGTTGGGTGTTGGTTTTAGTTAAAAAAATTGGGAAAACACAAGGAAACTATAGAAACAGCCTAACATAGGTTTGGCAGGAGAGAGATTAGACACAATGAGAATTTCCAAGAGGTTGGGCATCATGTTACGAAACCTCTAAAATTTCTATGAAACGAGTCACTAAATACAAATTTCATAGGAATTTGATCGACCATGTTCATTTGTTCCAAAGGGCTCTTCATATAAGGGAAAATTTTCCTAAGGGTTAGAATTCTTCAAAATCCTTGAGAATCCTACCATCCAAAGGAGCCCTAAAAGATAAATTTTTTTGTAAGGTGTGCACCCACCCTTCGTTATTAATGAAATGCGTTAAGTTCATTTGATTGTTGTATTCCATCTTGATGAAATACTCCATCCGTTCAAATAACGTTACTACATATCTAAGCAAAAAATATATATATTTGTTCTATTATTTTTTTTAGATATATAAAAAACAGGGGCAAACATGCAAAGTTAAAAAAAAACAAGGGCAAACGCGAATTGGACCTCAAAACATGGCGGTATTGCAAATGGCCCTAACTTTTCTTGTGTATCTAACCAAAATATATTTCGTTAAGTTCGTTTGATTGTTTGTATTCCATCTTGATGAAATACTCCGTCCATTCAAATAATGTTACTATGTATCTAAGCAAATATTGTCACAAACATACAGATTTAGCCTAGCCTGGAGGGGGCTAGGCGCCAGTCGCCGGCCCAGGAGGGGTGGGGGGCTTCGGGGAGGGGTTGCCGCCGCCGCCACCGCCACTTCCCCCCATCATCGTCACCGTCTTCGATTCAGAATCTTAGGATAGAGTTTGATCCTTGCTTGTGAAGGGGATATTCCACTCTTTAAGGAAATTTTCTATAATAAGAGTTTGCTTGTAAAAATGGTATTCCGATCTATAAGGAAACCTTTAGAGATTGCTTGCATTACAAGTTCCATAAGAGAGCTATATAAGCAAGGGGGATGTAATATCATGGGACAAGCAATAAAGAAAATATTCCCCAACCCTAATCTACTTCAGCCGCCGCCCCTTGCCCCCTTGCTCCCGCCTTGTTGCCCTGGCCACCGCCACCACAGCCCCCAACCCTAGCGTTGTACCCCTAGCGCCGCCCGACAACACGGCTGTGACAAATATATATATATATCTGTTATAATTAATTTTAGATAGATAACTTTTACTATGTATCTAACCAAAATATATCTAGGTACGTACCAAAAAACTAAAGACATAAAAGTCTTATAGTTTGGAAGAGAGGAAGTATGTGCATGACGTTAAAGAAATGAGCCACCGGTACCTAGTGAATGTGGAGATTGGGTATGCCACCTGAAACAATTTATTTCTTACTACATTTTACATCCTGTTTTGCGTCCGTGGCTACTACTTATTTACATTGGATTACAATCCTACACGGCTACACTCTTTTTATCTTCTCCTCTATTTCTGGGATTCATGATCCTACTTACAATACAACCGTTCCTAGCTGCGTTGCAGCTGAACTGCTTCATCGTCACTAAATCTCACGCTACATCACGTCAGGGACTAGGGGGCAGCCTTGGTCATAATGCAACCAAAGGCGTCGCAGATCGTTTGTCCAAGCTTGCACTATCATCGGTGGTCGGTGTAGTCCTGAAGATCTGATCCACCTCGAGCACACCTAGGTCACTGCAGATCCTCTCACAGAGCTGCAGACACATTTCAAAAAGCAAGATCACTTAGTCACCTGAACTGTTGATGTTCGGTTTTGATGCCATGACAGTGACAAGTGCAGCTGTTAGTAGCTGTTTTTACCTGTCTGTACAATGCAGGATCACCATGGGACTTCTTGAGCTCTACCACGTACAAAGAGGGGCTAAGCTCAAATACCTGGGATCACAAATGGCACAACACTTGATTGTTAGCCCATCTGTTGGACCCTTTTCCCTGACAACAGGGGTGCAGTTTGGTGCATTTTTACCTCAGTGCAGACTAGAAACGAGACCGAATTCTTTTGATCCTTTGATCTGTTGCAGTTTTGCGTCAACTTAAGCTGAAAAATCACACACGTCAATGTTGAATCTAATGTCAGTATGTGTATAGTGTTGTAGTTGATGGAAAATCTGTACTGACCTTATTGTTGCCTCTGTGAACATGGAAGCCCATTTCACTTGCAGAATTTTCGATCTTGTCAAACAAATCCTCAGGTGTGTGTGTTGATGTGAACCTGATCTTCCTTTGGGATACGTCCTGCAGCAAGTTAAAAAAAAATTACTCTGAGCTCATGAGGTAGAATTCAGTGTGCATATATCATTACTGCAGTTGTGATGATGAAACTTCAATTTTTTTTGCCTTTCAGATCAAATTGTTTTGAGCAAGAGGCAATCACCGTGCTCGAAAAAAAAGTTTCCAAGATGTTTCCCATACCTCTTCCTCAAAAAAACCTGAAAGATCTAGGGATGATGCCATTCCAATCAACTGAAACGCATTGATCTGATGACTAGTTTTATCCCCAGGCGCTTCACTGATTTGCTTCAGGTGGGAAAAAAAAAAGGGGAAACCAATGTGAATGATGGGTGTCTACTTCCACGACATACATATATATTCTCTAGGCAGTCTGTCCATACCTCTTTGACCTGATGAGCAACATAAAGCTCTGAATCGTCATCATCATTGTCGTAAGGAAGAACAGGAACATAGTCCTCCTGGAACCATTCATGTTCCTTGATCTCTGCCATGGTGATCCGCTTCACTGGGTTGGGTTCAAGAATCCTCCGAAGAAGATTTTGTGCACCAGGAGACAGCCACTCTGGGATCTGAGTGTCACCCTTAAAAATCTAGACCCAGCAAGGTAAAAGTAGCATAATGATTTAAATGTTGTCAGAGAAGTACTGGGAACTGAACTATAATAAGGATCACCCCACTTTTATCTGATTCTGTACCTTCTGATAAAGAACAACGATATTTCGGTCATCAAACGGAAGATATCCCACGAGCATTATATAAAGGATCACTCCACAAGACCAGATATCCGATAATGATCCATCATATCCTCTGTTCTGCAGAACCTGCAGGCATTTGGCACGGGAAGTTAACAAGTGTACAACAGGAACTGTTTGGCCTGGGAATAGTCAGGATTTCACCTCAGGGGCAATGTAATTGGGGCTACCACAGGTTGTATGCAGCAAGCCATCATTCTGAAAGTAAGATATCATGCAATACGATGACTCATGAGTGATGAACACGTGGGAATCATTTTGAGAGGAAAAAAAAAAAAAAAAAAACTATTACCCCGAGATGTTGCGGTAAAGCACTAAGACCAAAATCAGAGATCTTGATGTTTCCTTTTCGGTCAACAAGAACGTTCTCCGGCTGTAATGTAACAGTGGAGCGGGTTAGGAAAAAACAGGGTCACAGAATACCAAAACTGAATCGATATGCGTGGCATGACGTGAACAGAATGAGAAACATTAGGCACCTTGAGGTCTCTATGATAGACACCCTTTTCGTGGCAATAGCTGACACCATCAATCAGTTGCTGGAAGAGCCTCCTCGCTTCTTGCTCCGGGAGTTTTCCCTTGCTCGCCTGTTCAGTTGCATCAATGAAAGCAACAGGGAGAATCAGATGCTAATAATAGAAGTAACAGCATCTGAGAAGGAATCTATCCTAAACACGGGAGGTAGAATGAATGGATAGGAGGAAGAATACAACGAGTTTCATTCGTGGGCTTACAATCCTGTCGAACAGTTCGCCCCCATTGACGAGCTCAAGCACCATGTAAATCTTGGTCTTGCTAGCAGCGATCTGAATCAAAAGGGTAGTAAATACATGATCAAGAACATGAGCACCAGGACGCCCTCATTGGGGATTCTTTTTCCATTTCTGGAGGAAAGAAAAATGAGGCCATGTATAAGGTAAAGACAGAGCAACTGCTTAGTGCTGCTGCTACTGGGCACTGAAAGGTCGTGGTCACGGATAGCAACGCACGGACTGCAAGCTACGGCGTTGCAAGCTCGGATTAAGTAATTGTATAGCACAGACGATACCTAGATACTCTGGTATCATGACTGTGAAAAGATCATTCTTTCCAGAACCCAACAAAGATAAACAAGGTCGGCCTCGTTTTCATTGCGAAGAAGCAATCACCGTCAGTAGGGAGTGAGCCGTTCACCTCAGCCGCACATGGAGAACAGATACCGCGGCGGTAGTGGGCATTTGTGTACTTCGTGCCAATAATTTGTGGACCCGGAGCAGCGCGACATGGAGCACCGTGTCCACCAGCTCAGTTTCTTGTACTCGGAGCGACACGCTATGCCTATGGGCGCCGAGGCGGGCTCACACTCCTGTCTCGGCCGTGTACCATGTATGTATGGGGAAAATATATTATACCAGTAGTCCCAACTTCCAAAATACGGTGTACTATTAAGTACTACTCCGAGAAGCCAATTATTTTAAAAATTTAATAAAGTATTTAAAATACTAATGATTAACAATATTTATTAGATTACTTGTAGAATATATTTTAATAATAATTTTATTAAACATATAAATATTGATACTACTTTTTATATACTCCCTGTATTGCAAATTATAAGTCATTCAAAGAAGAGAGTTTGACCAAAGTTACCAAATTGTACTAAATACAGGCTACTACTACTGGTTACTCCATATACGAGGCCAAGGCATGTATTTTTATTACTATATAAGATCAAATTACGGGAAACATACAATTATAATGGGAAATACAGTACAATTTCAAAGAAAAACTAATTAGACTCCTACAAGATAGAAAACACATAGGTTAAAATCGTGTAAGTTAATACCCACGATTTTTTTTTTCATACTACTTAAGTTTTTCTTGAAAATAAACATAAATTTTATGAGATTTCTGTACAATTTTACGTTCGAAAATACCTACAGCAGCGGTGGAAATGGTGCGTGAGAGACCGGATGGTGCGCACCGTGCACGTGCGGCAGACGTATATGAAGACAAGCGCCAATAGAAAGTGGCCAAGCTGCCAAGTTGCAGCAGCTTAATTAAAGGCCACACAAACCAAGGAATCACGGCGAACAGGCACTTATTATTACTATATTCAAATCAAATCGATCAAACTGGGGGCGGAAGAACATGGTGGAATTTGGAGAAGGGAATCTATCTATCCATCTATTTATTTAATAAACGATAAAGACGCCTAGTAGTACTAGTACGAGTTCGTTTAAACACGTAAACAAATCCTTGGAGATACAGTAATTTAATGCGGCTGCAAATTACGCGCGCCTCTACTAAATACGGGTAGCTTCTGGAAGAAGAAGAAGGAAAAAAAATTCCCATTTCTTCCCCGCCGGAGATCGAAACACTCGCTCGCTCGGCTCGGAAGTCGGAACTGAACCGATCGAATCCTCCTCCTCATCATCATCATCTAGAGATTGAAAAAAAGAAGAAGAAGAGAAGGCGAATCGATCGACAAGCGAGCAGGGGAGAGTGACGAACGGTGTCGGACGGACCTCGTGGAGGCGGACGACGTTGGGGTGGGCGAGCAGCTTGAGCGTGTGGATCTCGCGGCGTATCTGGTCGTCGACGCGCTGCGACACCACGCGGGCGCGGTCCAGGATCTTGACGGCGAACTGGGCGCCGCTACCGCGGTGCCGCGCCTGCTTCACCTTCCCGAAGTTGCCTTCCCCGAGCGTCCGACCCAGCTCGTACGCGCCCAGCAGTCCCCGCGCTCCGCCGCCAACGCCGCCGCGGCTCACCATGTCAGTCCGGCGGTGGGGATCGGATGGATGGACGATCGGAGCTGCCTCCGCGCGCTCCGGGATTCCTGGTGGACCTCGATGGATACTTCCTTCCTTCCTTACAGAGAGTGGCGCCGGTTTGGACGGTGGATCAGTTGATCTCGGGAGTCAGTCAGTGGAATATAAGGCTGGGAATCTGCCGCGCCCGGCGGCGGGTCGGAGTCGGAGGCGGGGAAGGGGAGGGGATCGGGAAACGGTGAGCCGCCCATGGTATTTATAGCTCCTGTGTGCAGCCGTCGTGCTCCTGCGTTTTTTTTTTTTTTGTGGGTTCCCCATCCACTCCACTTGTGCAATGTGCACCCAACGACGACGCCACTGGATATGTGCCCATGCCCCTCCTTTCCCTACTGAATCTGACTATCTGAGTATTTTTCTTTTTGAAATATTATTTTTGCATTGGTGGGCATCTCCTTATTATATGCTTGTTCGTCTTAAATAAGGGCACTCACAGTGCTTTAGAAACTATCATGATTTCTATAGTCTTGGACGATGTGTCAGAAACTAACCTCCACGATACAATTTTCTATCATAATGTCACACAGTACTTGTCGCTCTCACGTATTGTCTTTGGTTTCACGTGAAGACTTGGTTTCTTAGTTAGACTTGGTTTTCTTATGTTTTTGCTCTCTCTCATCAATAAATACAAATACCACATCAAAAAAAAGAATAAATAAAGGGATAATAAATGAGGATAGAAACTACAATAGAGTGCAAATTGTGAGTGCTCTAAGTGCACACATCACGTTTCAAGGGGTCAAATGTTCATAAATTTGACTCCAGTTTTAGAAAACAATATTAACATAAATACATTTGCTAGAAAACGATGTGATTCATAAAATGATGTTTATTTGAGATCATACACATTAATGCTTTTTTTTTTTTGTGTGTATTGATTGGTCAAACTTAAGATATGTTGACTCCTTGCAATCCAAGATGCGCGCTTATTTTGAGATGGAGGAAATACGCTACATAAATTGAATTATAAGGAGAATCACATCTTCTGCGTAAAATAAATATAAGACAATGGCGATATAGTATATTAGTATAGTATAAGCAAGCAAACATCTTCTTTCTAAAATACTGTTGTTTGACTTTTTTCGATACAAAATTTGGCCATTTATCTTATTCAAAAAATATGTGCAAACGTAGTCAAATTTTAGTTCTTTTTGAAAAAAAAACTTTTATTAGTAAAGCAAGCCCACGATAAAAGAAATGATGTTTTGCACAAAATATTTGAATAAGGCAGTAGTTAAACTTATCGTGTGTTTGGTTGGAGAAGCGAAGCGTCTTAGGGTTGGAGCCGACCCACTTTTTTGGATGTTTGGTTGCGAGTGAGTGAGATGAGTTGGGTTGGACCCAAGAGGGAATATTCACGCCAAATCTTGGGTTTAGTTCCATCCCCCGAAATCGGGGCGGGCGGAGTGACCCCCCGTTTCTTAAGCTGCGGGTTCCGTTTTTTCCTCCACGCGGCGACTCCGTTTCGCCCGGCGACTCCGGCCCAGTAGGGCTCCACTCCTCGCCCGGCGTCGAGGCGGGGCCTGCCCGAGCGTGGATGTGGGCGGTCGGGCGGCGGGAGCTCGGGGCCGCCTTTTCTTTGGTGCCGTGACGAGGAGCAGCGACATCCTCCGCCAACAGCGACCTCAAGATGTGGGGCGGGCATGGCGGCATGCGCCAAGCGGTGGCGTTAAGCTCCATACGCCGCGTGAGATGTACAAAAGGAAGGTGTAAAATTTAATTAGAAGTTTTTTTTAAGGGTCACGATGCAAAATTACGAGGAGATAAAGATTTACTAATATAGTTTTGGCTGATTTCTAAACATTTTAAGGGTCCTGATGCAAAAAACGCCAAATAAAATCGGTGTTATTCGACCGTCAATCCTTATTCTCAATTCCTTCAACCAACATGTGATGAGTTGATTCCGTCCCTAAAATCAGAGGTGCAACCAAACAGTGAATGAGTTGACTCTGTCCTCCGAAAAGAGGGTTGGATCCAACCCAACCCATGAATACCGCAACCAAACACACGGTTAGTGTAAAAAGAGTCGAAGGATTTGAGACCGAAGAAGTAATACCGAGGCCGATAATAAGAATCGAAAGGATAAAATTGCGCATGAATACTCGAAGCAAAATTATAAATTCGTGCGCGTGTTGAGAATACTCACACTCACTCACTCGTACTCCTTGGGGTAAGCCATACCACTGCAAACGGGGCAAGCCACGCTTTCCGCGTTGTGGATGGGGCCGAGCAACCGTCAGGACCCACATGCCACGTGGCCGAATCAGATGCTCCCAAGTCGGGCCCCGTACCCGCGGGCGGACGGCGGGGAAACTTTCCCGGGCGTGTCACCAGTCCACTCATCTCGTCACCATTTGATTGATCCGCGTAGAGATGACGGAACTAGCCCCGGTGACACAGCGATAAAAGATCGTAAGAAATGCGTGCACCGCGCGGGGTAGTTTAGGGAAAGAAATTTCTGTGGCTGGGGATGATTACCTTTTACCGATGGATGGATAAGCGTGAGTGCGTGCGTGCACGGGCAAGTACACGTCGCAACACCAAGTTGTTTGTTGCCTGCCGTGGCCGTGTGGTGTTGGCCGTTGGTGGAGCTAGTTGCCCTTGCCGCTGCCTTAATTTTGCCTCTCGTCTCGTCTGCATTAGGCTGTCTCCAACAAGAGATGCAAAATGTAAATATGCATCGGAACGGGGTGTTTGCCTAGCAAAAACGCCTCAACAACTAACGCATACGAAGGCGCTTTTTGCGTTCGGAGGAGAGATGAGAGGTAAACTTGCGTCCCCCTCCGCGCGCGCGAGGCAAACTTGCGGTGAGTGGGCCCCGCGGCGGCGCTCTTGGCGGGCGAGGCGAGCGCGGCCGCGAAAGTCGAGTAGGCCACCTCCCGTGCCACGTTCTTGGCGGCCGTGAGCAGCGGCGGCGGGGAGAAGCGCCCGAGACCACCCGTGCGCCCATGGCGCGGGAGCACGCTTGGCGAGCAGCGGAGCGCTGGCGGCCCGACTTCTTGGATGGCGGCGGCGGGGAGAAGCGGGAGCGCTGAGGAGGTCCGGCAGCCAGCGGATAACGGCAGCGGCGGGGAGCGCAAGCTCGGGCGTCCTCGGCGGCGGGCGTCACGTGGCTTTCGCGACTGCTAGCGAGCACCGGCGCATGCCTCGCGTCATGCGCGTCGTCCTCGCATCGGGGCAGCGGCCAGCGCTGCGCCGTCGCGACATACGGGACGAAGCGGCGCATGCGAGGTCGCGGCGAGCCCGGCAACACCGGAGCCTCCTCGGGTGGTGCTCGGTGGGTACCTCGGTGGCGCGCGATGATGCAGCCCAGCGGTCGCGGCGGGTCAACAAGCGAGGAGGAAGGAGGCGTCGGCCCGGGCGGCCGCCCGGCCCGGGTAGATGACACCTGCTTGCCCGCGGGGTATGAGGGGTATGTGGGCGGTGAATGGGTAGTATGTTGGAGAACACGATTTTTGGGTGGAGAATTTTTTCACCGTAAACCTGCCGCAAAGAGAGATGGGTCTCCGTAGGCTGTTGGAGACAGCCTTAGTTGTGTTGTCAATTGAGGGGCTCGGCGTCGGCGTCGGCGCCTCACGTTATTTTTCACGTACTGGCGCCGGCCACTAATTAATCCACTACTAGTAAAATCCTGCGGCCGCTGGCTACTAGCTTGGTCGGCTCGAGACGATGAGCCAGGCGGATTAGTCTATGATGGATGGGTCAGGGTGGTACAAGTGGTGGTACCACTTGGTTGCCACGTAGGATCCACTTTAGTAAAGTTCAAAAAAAAAAAATCCACTTTTGGTCTCTTCTTGTTGTTTTGTGATGCGCCACTGTGGAAATCGTCGCGCGTTGACAGTTCAGGGTACCACCGATCGACAAAGTAATTGAATCAAAAATACTTGGTCGGTCGGCACACGATAGTATTTTGTGTTGATCACATTTTTATCAAAATATTATTATGTTTTTTTTGTCTGTTTGATACTATAATATGATGATGGAAACGTACACCGAGCCGTCTTCAGGTATATATAGCCAGCCATCCACGCGCCGATGCATGGTCGGTCGGTGGTAGCCGATCGATCGATCGAGCTCACCGCCGGATGGCCAACCACACAGAGAGCACATTTTTTTTTAATTTGGTTTCCATTCACTCGGGGTACGTATCTCTTCCATAAAGTTGGCCATTTGGCCCATGACCCGCGGCCCGGTCCGTGGCCCTGCAAAATGGCCCGGTACCGGGCCGGCCCGTCCGTATTGTGCGGGCTACGGGGCGGCCCGGCCCGTGGGCGGGCCATGGGTCGCCGCCTCGGCCCGGTGGCACGGTGCCGCCCGGATCCCGGCCGCGCGCTGCCGTCCCAGCTGGCCCGGCCTGTTAACAGGAGTAGAAGATGCCAGCCCAAGTGGCCCATCACCACTCTCAAAAAAAAAAAAGTAGCCTATCACCATCATATGACCCTAACCTAACCCTAAAATCACCCCGATTCCCGATTCCCACGAGGGCCACGGCGCCCACACCGCTCCCTCCCCACGCCCGCTGGGCGCGCCCGCCCCTCCCCTCGGTGCGCTCCCTCCGGCGCGGCCATGGGCGCATCTCGGGCGCTGGCTGGGCGACCTCCGACGTGCACTGCGGCACCCTCCACGGTGACCCAGCGACCGCCACGGCAAGTCGGCCCGGCGGCGCCGCAGCACGTCACGCCTCCGACGAGACGGCTGCCGCGAACGCCCTCTTCTCGTCGGCCCGCGCGGGCGAGGCGGCATCGCGGCGGCTGCGCGCGGAGGCGGCATCGCGCGGCCGCGCCGCCGAGGCGTATCGCGGCGGTGCGCGGAGGCGGAGCGGAGGCGGAGGCGACATCGCTTTATTTGCGCTAGCGGAGGCCGCGGCGACGCGGGCCGGCCATCGCCGGCTCGCCCGCCGCCCGTGGCCCGAAGCGACCGTGGCCCGACAAAATGGCTCGCTCACGGGCCATGGGCGAGGGCGCGCCCGAGCCGGTAGGGTGGCACGACCGGCTCGACCCAGTGGCCGCGGCGGCGCAGCCGGGTCGGCCGCCGCGACCCGGCGGGCCGGCCACTGGGCGCGGCGCCCGTTGGACATCTATACTCTTCCATTTACGCTATCGTTGTCGGCGTCGTCGCGATATGAACGAAACGTAAGTTTGCAGCCACACACATTTTTCGAATCAGAAAAATGGTGATGGGCGGAGTTACATCGATCATGAAAGTTGACAAATACATATATGCCATGATCGTCGACGTCATCATTTTCAAAACCTTGGTTTTGGCTTCAATCTTCCTCTCCTTTTTTTCTCTTCTTTTTCCTTTTCTTTTGTTGTTGTTTATAATATGTCGGTGATGACAAATTGGTATTCCAATCGATTTGGGAGCATCGGTATAAATTGCTAGCTCATGAGTATTTGGTAAGAAATTTTCTATAATAATTGAGGAAAAATTCAATGGCTCATATCGGCCGAGAGCGGCCGATCCGACGGCTACAAAAGGCTGTAGGCAATGGGAGGCAAAGATATGGAGGCAAAAATTGCCTCTGTTGTTTCTATATGACATGGGCCATAGGAGCAAAAAATCGCCTCTGTTGCCTCC
This sequence comes from Hyparrhenia diplandra, assembly GCA_015847255.1. Lineage (NCBI taxonomy): Eukaryota > Viridiplantae > Streptophyta > Magnoliopsida > Poales > Poaceae > Hyparrhenia > Hyparrhenia diplandra. The sequence continues at coordinate 33,620 of JADLZK010008432.1, read as the reverse complement.
GCTAAATGGACGGATTAAGAATGGTCATAATTGCATTCTTGTAAAAAAATTTCATTCAAGGGTTAAATGGTAACTCTATAACTACACAATATTATTTTGACTAGTAATAGTTAGGGTGGATAATAATTTTGTAGTATACTTAGATTACATTCCATGTCGTTTACTTCTAGAATCAAAAAAAAAAAATGTCGATCTATCCTCTAGGGTTCCTCCTCCGCCGTTCACCGCCGATCATAACTACAACAACGCCAGTCCGCGCGTCCAAAAGCGGGGTTCACGCCGGCCAGCTTCATGAGCCGTCACGGGTGGTGAAGGAGGGGCGAGGCAAGAAGCGGTGCCGGCGGCGGCGGCTTCGGTCCGCTACGCCCGTCCGACGCCGCTGAGGCCGCGAAATCCCGGCCTTGGGCGGCGGAGGTGCTTGGAGTCCGCGTAGCGGGCGGTGCCCGCCGCGACACGCTGGAGGCGAGGAGCGGCGCGGCGGCTTTAGCTTTAGACCTCGGCAAAAAACGGACGTCGAGAGTGAGTCCGGGCGGCGGCGAGACCATGGCCACAGACGGGCGGAGGGCGACGCGAGAATATACCAAATGAACCGAACGGTGGGGCGGGAGATAGTTCGTCTCGTCGGGGTCGGGCTGGGAGTTAAAAGATTGGGGTTTTCGGCGCGCCCGGGCGAGGGAAGGAGGAGGAGGGGTCCTTGTGCGAGGGCCACCGCGGCGGCAGGGCGAGGCGGCGGCGGCGGGCGGGGCTTCGCGATGGCAACGCACGGCACCGTCGGGGAGATCTTGCGTCGGGCTCGTCTTTGGGAGTTGCGGCGGATTGGTGTTGCGGGTGAGGGGTCGAGGTGTGGGGTTACACCTCCGCAATGACAATGTTACCCTTCCACTTGAAAAAAATGAATTTAGGGAGGCAATGGGAGGCAAAATCAAGTACCATAGAAGGGCTCATTTGGTAAACAATGATTAGCGGCGGGGCGGCTTTCTAGAACAAATCGAAAAGAGTGCCTTTCTCTTATAGATGTGAAAATTTTATCTGTAAACATGATGAAATTTTGTTTTTACTGTGTTTTTCAAACTTTTGGTGGTGCACAGGCACCCACAAGCCCTAACGTGGCTTCCCCCCAATCGGCGACCTTAGCCTATCGGATCAGCAAATAGTCCGAATCTAATAACCAATAACTCCCTTGTAAGTTCTACCAAACTTCAAATATTAATAACAACATGTATGAGTCTATTTTGGGGAGTTCTAGAGCTGCGAAGAGGTCTTTGAAAGGTCCTAATGGCTAGAGGGGGGGTTGAATAGCCTATTAAAAATTCTTACAACAACACTAAACAAACGGATTAGACAATAAGGCAGGCGAATAGCTAAATAAAGCGGTGCTACAATTAGCTAGGCAAGCCACAAGTAAATTCTATTGTCTCTAATCCACACAAAGGCTATGTTGCTAGTTTACTCCTAGGTGAACAAGCAATTCTAACTAGATTACCACTAGGAGCTAAACAAGAATAAGCAAACTACACAAGCTACTCAAGCTAAGCAAAACTACACAAGTCTACTAGTGAAAGTAATGCAAAGATGCTAGAATACAATACCATCGCGGAGTGTAGAGGATGATGCCAATCACCGTGTACAATGAGAATCTCCAACGAACTCAAGACAATAGACCGCGATGATTTTTCACCGAGGTTCACGTGCTTGCCCGAGACGCTAAGTCCCCGTTGTGGCGACACACTCACTTGGCGCATGCTAAGCAATGGCGGGAGCCAAATCCCCTATGGGAGCTCAAGCAAACGATCACAAGAGAGGGTCCAACAAGCCACGAGCAATCCACTAGTGCTCCTTTTCGCGAATCTCCCGCGGGGGTAAGGAACGACCCCTCACAATCACCACCGGTGTGGCCTCGAACAAGCTCCAATCGAGGCTCAACACCGCCTCTTGCTCCAAGCCGCTAGGGAACCGGGCAAATTCCCAAGAAAACAAGAATCCCGGCTTCTCCAAGGATGAAGTGCCTCTAGATGCAAGACTATCAAGCAATGCACTTCTATCTCTCTCAATCTCACCCAAGATTCGAAGTTAGAGTGAGGGGATGAGTGGAGAGGAGTCTCACGAGCTCACAAATGAGTTAGGCTATTGACATGTGCAAGAGAGACCTCAAATGACCGGCCAAGCCACTATATATAGACCCCAAGTCGAAAGAGCCGTTGGCCAAAATCCCCTTCTCTGTCGGGCTGGCCGGACGGCCGGGCGGTCCCACCCGGCCAAGATGCACACCGCGGGCCCGCGCCGGCGCTGCGTCCGGTGGGGGGCAAGGTCTATGCCCGGCCGGACCGCGTACGGCGCTCGCCGGTCGCGCGCCCGGCGCCGCGTCGGCGCAGTTCACACTTCTTCGGCCAGCGGATTTTCCACAGGTGCCGGGCGGATCGATTTTGACATGCGTTAGGCGCACCACGCGCGGAGCGTTAGTCACGGCGATTTGAACTTTTTGCATTGCGTCAAGGCGCCCGGCGCCGGTCACCCGATCCGGCCGGTTTCAAAAACTTCCTCTTCATCGTTCGTCTTTTTCTTTCCATCTTTCTAAGTTTAAGCTTCTTGTCTTGAGTTGCCAACGCCCAAATGTGTCCCGTGAGCACAAGTATTAGCATGTCGCGTCGGTTAGACAAGAAACGAAGTTAGTGCTCTCAATCCTAAATGCATATGCAAGTCAATTGGACCTAGAAGCACTTCACCAAAGGATTGTCGCGGCATCCCCTCTTGATAGTCGGCTATCTATCCTATAATGTGATCACACGCTCTATCGTGTCTTGATCACCGAAAGGAAAACCCTATCAAGATACTTTTGCCTTGATCTCGGGTTCCTCTCAAAGCCGATCACCCGAACTTGGCGATCCACCATGTCCATCAACATCGTCCATGTTCATGATCATCATGCTCCTTGACATCCATCTAATCCTATCTCAAGTCATCACTTAGAGCAAAGGATTAATACCACAAGTGTGTCATCAATTTCCAAAACCAAACATGAGATTTCAATCCCCTTTTTACCAAACTCACAAAGATTTGAAATAAAATTCAATTGAACTTGAATTGCTTGTCCATAGCATTTTGATCATGAATCAAGGATTGGACAAACATTTCAAGGTTCGGTTTTGGTAGTAGTAGCTCCCCCTACATATGTGCTTCCATGTGTTTGGATCAATTAGACACATATGTATGGATAGAAATCTTTGGGAGAGATACTAATACCAAAGAGATGCTAAGGTTCTAGAATTCGAACCTTTGAAGCGTGAAACCATCGGAGTCCTTAGCATCAATGTAACTAGACAATCATCAAAACTCAACATACCCCATGAGATCAACATTATAGGCTAAAATGTGAGCTTTGTCTAGATACATCTTATGCATGCTAGTTGGTCAATACACCAATCAATTTTTAAAAACTAGCATACACCAAGCAATCATGTATATTGAATTTAGATTGCCAATGCAACATCACATTATGATCATGCACATACAAATGCGCAAATAGTCTATGAGCTTGCTCCCCCTATTTGTGTGATCCTTTCCAACATCTTTGTGACTTATTTCTCTCCCTTTGTCAACAATCACCAAAAGGTGTAAATGAGAGAAATCAAGTCAATCAAAAGGATCAAATGTGGTCTCATCTAGATCACTTGTCTTTCCATGTATTCAAGTTTGAACCAAGGACAAGCTTTTTCACACCTCATATACATAAGGGTTATCTTGCACCATGTTAGAATACACATTAATAGCTCATTTTCTAGAGTTGACACTAGGATTGCAAGCCCACAAACATGTCATATGCCACCACTAGTTCATAAAACCATTCAAAGCAATAGTGGTGCCACACATACATTGAAATCATTTGATTTTCTATGAATGAGCCTATTAAGCATGCATGATGTCTAGATGCACTAACAAGTCCTTAGTAACATATGAATGCCATGACAAACAACTTTTTACCTTGGGTTTATCGAAGGAGAGGCATGTCATATAAGTGGGGTGCATCAACTCAAGTTGGAGAAGTCAATAATGTTCAATTCTCCCTTTAGTATGCAAAACCTCTTCTCATCAAGTGGCTTGGTGAATATGTCGGCTAGTTGATCTTCGGTGCCAATGCTCATGATACAAATGTCACCCTTTTGTTGATGATCTCTTATGAAGTGGTGCCTTATGTCAATGTGCTTTGTTCTTGGATGTTGAACCGGATTTTGGGTTATCTTCCTTGCACTTTCATTGTCACAATACAATGGAACTTTGTCAAATTTGAATCCAAAATCCTTCAATATTGACCTCATCCAAAGCAATTGAGTGCAACAACTTCCCACACTAATGTATTCGGCTTCGGCGGTTGAAAGAGCAACACTATTTTGCTTCTTTGAAGACCATGATACTAGTGACCTTCCAAGGAATTGACATGTGCCACTTGTGCTCATTCTATTGATCCTGCACCCTCCATAGTCAGAATCCGAATATCCAATCAAATCAAACTTGGATCCCTTTGGATACCATAGTCCAACATCTTGTGTGCCCTTCAAGTACCTCACAATTCTTTTTGTTGCCTTGAGGTGACTTTCTCTTGGATCGGATTGATATCTAGCACACATCCCCACACTAAATGCAATGTCCGGTCTTGATGCGGTTGCATAGAGCAAACTACCAATCATGGACCGATATCTCTTTTGTTCAACCATGTTGCCACTAGGGTCGGGGTCTAAGCTTCCATTGGTTGCCATTGGTGTGGACATTGACTTGGCATCTTGAAGATCAAACTTCTTGATCATATCCTTGATGTATTTGCCTTGACTAATGAATGTGCCATTCTTCAATTGCTTGATTTGGAGACCAAGAAAGAATGTGAGCTCTCAAGCATTGACATCTCAAACTCATTGGCCATCATCTTTGCAAACTCTTCACAAAACTCTTGATTGGTTGACCCAAAGATAATGTCATCAACATAGATTTGCAACATAAACAAGTCCTTGCCAATCTTCTTGGTGAAGAGAGTGGTGTCCACCTTGCCCATCTTGAACCCTTTAGAGAGGAGAAAATCTCTCAACCTCTCATACCATGCTCTAGGTGCTTGCTTCAAGCCATACAAAGCCTTCTTCAACTTGTACACATGGTTGGAATACTTGTCATCTTCAAAGCCCGGGGGTTGTTCCACATGCACCAACTCATTGATGAAGCCATTCAAGAATGCACTCTTCACATCCATTTGATAGAGCTTGATGTCATGAGCACATGCATAAGCAAGCAAGATTCTAATTGCTTCAAGTCTAGCAACCGGTGCATAGGTCTCTTCAAAGTCAAGACCCTCTACTTAAGTGTACCCTTGAGCTACTAGCCTTGCCTTGTTTCTAACCACAATTCCATCTTGATCTTGCTTTTTCTTGAAGACCCACTTGGTTTCAATCACATTATAGTCCTTTGGCCTTTCCACCAATTCCCAAACATCATTCCTCTTGAAGTTGTTCAACTCTTCATGCATGGCATTGACCCAATCCTCCTTCTTAAGTGCCTTCTCAATATTCTCCGGTTCTTCTTGTGCTACAAAGGCATGGTGAGCACAAAAGGATGTCAATCTTCTTCTAGTAACCACTCCACTATTGATGTCACCGACAATTTGATCAATTGGATGATCTCTTGCTATGTTGGATGGTTGCATCACTTGCACTTCATGACTAGGATGAGTAGATGGACTAGCTTGTTACTCTTGATCTTCATCTTGAGTACCACTAGTGCTTGCTTCATTTGCATTAATCTCAATTATGGTGATAGGCAATGGAGTGTCATCATCATCATCAACTTGTCTTGGTCGAATGTCACCAATATCCATGTTTCTCATGGCATTCTCCAAGTTAGAACCACTCACATCATCATGGTTTTCAACTTCATTTTGAGATCCTTGGGTTTCATCAAATTCAACATCATGAACATCTTCAAGTTTGCCACTACCCAAGTTCCATACTCTATATGCTTTGCTTGTGGTTGAATATCCAACTAAGAACCCTTCATCACATTTCTTGTCAAACTTACCCAATCTTGTGCCTTTCTTGAGAATGTAGCATTTACATCCAAAGACTTTAAAGTATCCAATGTTGGGCTTCCTTCCATTAAGCAATTCATAAGGTGTCTTCCAAGCATCCCATGACAATAGAGTCGGTTGCTACAATAGCAAGCCGTGTTGATTGCTTCGGCCCAAAAGGAATGGCTAACATTGTACTCACTAAGCATTGATCTTGCCATTTCAATCAAGGTTCTATTCTTCCTCTCAACTACACCATTGGATTGAGGAGTGTAGGTTGGTGAGAATTGATGTCAATTCAAGCTCATCACACAACTCTTCAATTCTTGTGTTCTTGAATTCACTTTCATTGTCACTCCTAATCTTCTTGATGGATGTCTCAAATTTATTTTGAACCCTCTTGACAAAAGTCTTGAAAAGCTCAAACACATCATTCTTGTCATGCAAAAAGAACACCCATGTGTATTAGTGTAGTCATCAACTATGATAAAACCACACTTGTTGCCTCCAATGCTAGAGTATGATGTTGGCCCAAACAAGTCCATGTGTAGCAACTCAAATGCCTTGCTTGTACTCATTGTGCTCTTGGTTGGATGTGCATTGCCATGTTGCTTGCCGGCTTGACATGCTCCACAAGGTTTGTCCTTCTCAAATTTCACATCATTCAAGCCTCTAACCAAGTCATGCTTCATCAACTTGTTCAATTGCTTCATTCCAACATGACCAAGCCTTCTATGCCATAACCACCCTTTGCTAGCCTTTGAGAGTAAACATGTTGTCAACTTGGCTTCTTTTGACTTGAAGTCAACAAGGTAGAGATCATCATATCTAAATCCCTTGAAGATCATGTTTGCACCATCACCACTAACCACTTCAACTTCTTGGCTTGTGAATATGTATTTGTAGCCAAGATCACAAAGTTGAGAGACCGATAATAGGTTGTAATCAAGATGATCAACTAGCAACACCTTTGACAAGCTCTTCTCTTGAGTAATTGCAATCTTGCGTAGCCCCAACACATTGCCTTTCTTATCATTGCCAAAAGTGATTGAGTCATACTCATCAATGCCCTTGATGCTAATTGACTTGAACATATGAGAATCCCCGGTCATGTGTTGAGTGCACCCACTATCCATTATCCAATGCTCTCTTAAAACCGCGATAATAATTGACCTACAAAAAGAGATCAATTCTTCTTAGGTACCCAATGTTGCTTGGGTCCTTCAAGGTTAGTCACCAAGGCCTTTGGTACCCAAATGACTTTCTTCTTTGAGCCCATCCATGATGTACCAATGAACCTAGCACGAACACCATTGTCCTTCTTCACAAGCATATATGAATGATCAAGCTTAATGGAAGAGACATTGGCTTTCTTATTCATGCACTTTTGCTCTAATTGACCAACTTACTTGTAAGCTTTGTAATAGCTACCATTGTTCTTCACAAAACGAGTCTTGTGAGTCACATAGGCGGCCTTGCCTTTCTTGAGGATATAGCCTAAGCCCTCCTTATATAAGGATGCCCTTTGGCTACCCAAATACATAAGCAAGCGGTCCTCATCCCCATAGGCCTTAGCCAAGGAGTGATTGAGCTCCTTTATTTCTCTCTTTAAACAAGCATTCTCATGGATAAGCATAGGGTTGTCATTATTCTCACTAGAGATGGATGTGCTAGTGATAGGGCTAGTGGAGGCTACACATGTGGGAGATAATTCATCAACTAGAATATCACACATGATGCTAGCATTGCATGTACTAACATCTTTCACAACTTGGCACAACTTGTGCTCTTCTTGTAGAGAGGAGTGAGCTTTCTCTAGCTTAGAATTAGATTTCTTAAGCTTCTTATGGTCTACCTTTAGACTCTCATAAGAGGCCCGAAGCTCATCAAGTTCTTGCTTAAGGCTCTTTGTTTCCTTATGCAAGCCCTTGACCTCCTTCCTACTTTGCTTGTACATGTCAATGCAATCATCAAGCATAATTTTCAACTCCTCCCTAGTGTGAGTTGGCTCCTCATCATCACTATCACTATCACTATCATCATCATCATCTTTAGTGATAGATTGTACCTTAGTGGCCTTAGCCATGAAGCACGAAGAGGGAGTGTCGAAGAGGGAGATCTTGTCATGCATGGCAAGGTGAGCTTGTTCCTTCTTCTTCTTCTTCTTCTTTTCCTCTTCTTCATCACTTGAGGAGGAAGAGCCATCACTATCCCAAGTAGCCACATATGACTCATTCTTCTTCTTGGGCTTCTTCTCCTTCTCATTCTTGGTATCATTTTTCTTTCTTGCTTTCTTGATGCCTTTCTCATCATCACTCTCATATGGGCATTCGGCAATCAAGTGACAATCATCATGACACCGAAAGCACTTCATGTTGCCCTCATTCTTGCCATCCTTGATCTTCTTTGATGATTGCTTCTTCTTGTTCTTCTTTGATGAGATGTAGCTCTTCTTCACATACTTGCCCAACTTCCTCACAAAGAGGGCCATGTGCTCATCAATCTTACTTCCACTTGTAGAAGCTTCTTCTTCATCATCACTTGACTCTTCTTTCTTTTTCTTGCCCTTAGATGATGAGCTTGCCTTGAGTGCCAAGCTTTTCTTTTCCTCTTTCTTCTCTTCTTCCTTGACCTTCTTGTTTACCTTGTTGATGAGCTCTTGCTTCTTCTTGTCATCTCTATATGAGTCATCGGTCATGACCTCATCAAGCAATTGGTTTGGAGTCAAATCCTTCAAGTTTGTCCTCACAAGCACCGTGATGAACATCCCAAACCTCACCGGCAAACACCTCAAGAACTTCATGTTGATGGTCTTGTCCTTGATGTCTTCACCAAGTGCATTGAGATTGTTCACCAACACTTGCATGCGGTGGAACATCTTCGGCACGCTCTCATCTTCCTCCATTTTGAAGCTATTGAATTGCTCAAGCTTGATATAGGCCTTTGCTTGCTTGACGCCTTCGGTGCCCTCATAGCACTCTTCTAGCTTCTTCCAAATCTCATGAGCAATGGTGAGTGACTTGACTTGCTCAAACACTCTATCATTGAATGCCTCATGAAAAGCACTCACGGCAAGATCATTTGCATAGATCTTCTTTTCTTCGGCCGCGGTTGGCTCATTTGGCTTTGCCACCTCAAACTTGTTCTCGGTCACAACCCACACTTCTCTATTGATTGACTTGAGGTGTGCAGTCATCTTCACCTTCCAATAGGCAAAGTTGGTGCCATCGAAAGGTGGCGCCTTCTTGGTGTTGTTGACATGAAAATTCATTGCCATTTTGTCACCGTAGGATGTTAAGCCACTCAAATAACGGTGCCTAGCTCCGATACCACTTGAAAGGTCCTAATGGCTAGAGGGGGGTGAATAGCCTATTAAAAATTCTTGTAACAACATTAAACAAACGGATTAGACAATAAGATGGCGAAGCTAAATAAGCGGTGCTACGAATTAGCTAGGCAAGCCACAAGTAAATTCTATTGTCTCTAATCCACACAAAGGCTATGTTGCTAGTTTACTCCTAGGTGAACAAGCAATTCTAACTAGATTACCACTAGGAGCTAAACAAGACTAAGCAAACTACACAAGCTACTCAAGCTAAGCAAAACTACACAAGTCTACTAGTGAAAGTAATGCAAAGATGCTAGAATACAATACCACCGCGGAGTGTAGAGGATGATGCCAATCACCGTGTACAATGAGAAATCTCCAACGAACTCAAGACAATAGACACGATGATTTTTCACCGAGGTTCACGTGCTTGCCGAAGACGCTAAGTCCCCGTTGTGGCGACACACTCACTTGACGCATGCTAAGCAATGGCGGTGCCAAATCCCCTATGGGAGCTCAAGCAAACGATCATCACAAGAGAGGGTCCAACAAGCCCGCGAGCAATCCACTAGTGCTCCTTTCACGAATCTCCCAAGGGGTAAGGAACGACCCCTCACAATCACCACTGGTGTAGCCTCGAACAAGCTCAATCGAGGCTCAACACCGCCTCTTGCTCCAAGCCGCTAGGGAACAGGGCAAATTCCCAAGAAAACAAGAATCCCGCGGCTTCTCCAAGAATGAAGTGCCTCTAGATGCAAGACTATCAAGCAATGCACTTCTATCTCTCTCAATCTCACTCAAGATTCGAAGTTAGAGTGAGGGGATGAGTGGAGAGGAGTCTCACAAGCTCAGAAATGAGTTAGGCTATTGACATGTGCAAGATAGACCTCAAATGACCGACCAAGCCACTATATATAGACCCCAAGTCGAAAAAGAGCCGTTGGACAAAAGTCCTTCTTCCGCGTAAACTGCCAGCCGGACCGGCGCCGGGGCCTGCGCGGACAGCGCCATCCAGCAACGGCGCCCGGGCGCCGCCCACCGCCCGGGCCGCCAGCGGCCGTCCGTGGCGGGGGCCTCCCGACATGCTTCTTTCCCAGCGTCCTGGCGGCATCTCCGCCCGGGCGCCAGCGTCGGCGTGGATTCACTTCTTCGGAAGGCGCCGGTTTTCCACGGCGCGGACCCGCGGATCGATTTTGACAGCGTCGGGCGCACCACGCCCGGTCAGCGTCGGTCGCGGCAATTTGAACTTTTCCTGCGCTGGCGTGCCGGCGCCGATGCCTGCGTCGGCGTGAGTACAAAAACTTCCTCTTCATCTTGCGTTCGTCGTCTTTCCATCTTTCCAAGTTTAAGCTTCTTGTCTTGAGTTGCCAACATTTTGAATGTGTCCCGTGAGCACAAGTGTTAGCATGTCGTGATCGGTTAGACAAGAACGAAGTTAGTGCTCTCAATCCTAAATGCATATGCAAGTCAATTAGACCTAGAAGCACTTCACCAAAGGATTGTCGCGGCATCCCCTCTTGATAGTCGGCTATCTATCCTATAATGTGATCACACGCTCTATCGTGTCTTGATCGAAAAGGAAAACCCTATCAAGATACCTTTGCCTTGATCTCGGGTTCCTCTCAAGCCCGATCACCGAGCTTGACGATCCACCATGTCCATCAACATCGTCCATGTTCATGATCATCATGCTCCTTGACATCCATCTAATCCTATATCAAGTCATCACTTAGAGCAAAGGATTAGTACCACAAGTGTGTCATCAATTTTCAAAACCAAACATGAGATTTCAGGTGCTCCAAAGCTCGAACCTCATTTGCACTACGACTCGAGTTTTTTGCAACTCCATGGAGTTTTGAAGTTGGGGTGTTTGGCTAAAAAATTAGTTGGAGCTGCTCGAGTTCAACTCGAGCCATGTCCCTTAGTAGTTACACCCTCGCAAAAAAACTCAGTTCCACCTAAAATATAATTTTCAAGTTCTTAAATTCTTTGTGCTTATATATGTAAAGCAAATAGGGACTGTTGGAGATAATTAAAGCTTACACCAATATACTTCCTCCGTATATGAAAAAGACGTCATTTTTAGACAAGGTTTATGTCAAATATTGGAAATATAAATCATAAATATTTTTAAAATCGTTGAGTTTGTAAATGTGAAAATCATTGTCTAAGTTCTTGTCATGACCCAAAAATAGGGCCCGAAAAGGACCGGACCCGCCCGGGCCCGGGGCACGAGCACCAGCGCCCCGGGACAGTGCGTGGCGCCGCCGCCTCCTCTTCCTCCCTTCCGCAGTTCTTCGGCAATTAATTCGGGAATAAAGGAGGAAATTATCTAGGATTATCTTAGGCTTTTTGGTGTGCAAGGGAATATTCCATCTATAAGGAAGACCCTTATTAGGAAATTAAATAGGATATACTTGTAAAAGGTATTCCAATCTATAAGGAAACCTTTAGAGATTGCTTGAGGCACAAGTACCACTAACCGGGCTATAAAAAGTAAAGGGTCTGTAATCTTTTCGGGACAACAAGCAAATAAAAAAATTTATCCCAATCTCTCTTCCTCTCCACCCCACGCGCGCCCTTATTTGCCGCCGCCTCCGCCCAGCACAAGCGCCGCCCCAGCGCCGCCACCTCCACCACCGCCCGTCGGCGCCCTGCGGCAAGCCTCCTCCTCGCCCTCTCTCTCTCTCTCTCTCAACGATCTTCAGGCAGGTGTCAATTCCGGCCCAATCTAGCCGAGTCGACAACTACTTTTCGTAAATATATATACATATATATACATATAGCTTTCCGATATAACTTTCTAACAAATATTTTTTATTGAAAAGAGAAGTCAAGTCGTGTTTTAAAGACCGAGTTGTTGTCCTAAACGACTACCTTTTCCTACCCTGAATTTAAAGTGGTGACACACACTCTCATGTGCGTTGTAAAACCATCTCTCTAGCTAGGACCAGCCGGCCACGCGAGGCAATGGAGAGGGAACACTCCTTTGCAATTATGGATGATTTCAAGTTGGTAGATACCTTGAAGCCATGTGGTTTGAGAAGGAGCCACGTTCTAATCAGGACCATGCGACTGAGATGGATCAAACAATATTTAACTGCTCGTATTAAATGAAAACACTAGACGCTTCAGTTGACAGTGCAAGCTTACTGTACGCATAGCTAACCGTCCATGCGTGCAGAACCGCTACCTTCCGGATGGACGAATAGTTCGTCGTCGGTGACGACCAGGCAAGGACGACGACGGTGAGCAGTCACTGTCATTGACGTGACAGTATATATTTTCATTAATTACCAAGTACAGTGACAGCCAGCAGTTACCGGCGGGTTAGGTTATTAACAGTTAAATGCACGCTCATATATGCCAGCATGATACTAATCTTGGAATGGGAGACTAGCTAGCTAGAATCCGCGGATCAATCAAGTCTCTAAGATATTGGGGCATACTATTGTCGATCATCAGATGTTATGTTACACAGGGAAGGGGAGAGAGAATTCTTCGAGGTTTGGCATGTTGTGTCACACTGCGCGTAAGGTCGGTTTCAGTGAGATCTTAGAAACACAGGAACATATAAACGGTGTAGTATGTAAGTTTAAGTTTCATATATCTTGTTTCATCCCATGCATGAAACCTTTATCATCTCGCTTCGTCTATTCTCTATACCATGTCAACTTAGTTAATGTCATGAAACACTTAATTAAACTGGCCTAAGATACTACCCCAGACAAAAAGAGTGAGAGAAAAAAAAATTAAAACACCAGAGCACATAAACCCTTCAACGATGCCTCTAGGGAGGTGGGTGATGCGACAATGTAACCATCGTGAGCCAAGCAGACGCCACAAAGCTTGGCAAGACTTTCGTCCGAGTCATGTACAAAGGAGTTATAAAAGGTCTTCAAGGTGTAATTATATTCAGAAAGGTTTTAAAAACATACATGTTTTTTGGGAAACATCAAAGATTTTAAATAGGTTTACAAAATGTGTTTGCAAAATCTAGTTATCAAAGTTTGAGATTTGTTTGCAAAGATGATTTTATAACCTGTTAAGAAAAACAAAATTTTTTCCTTCTTTGCTTCCCTTTTCTTTTAGCTTTTAGCCCGCTGCCTCTTTCAGCCCAACTCGATCTCCCACCTCTCTATTCTTGTGTCTTTTCATTCCTGCATTCCTATCATATTTTTAGTTATTGGAATGAACGAAAAAGATGAAATTAAAATTGAACAATACGATATCTCAAGTGGAGAGGGTCCGAACAATTCAGTTTAATATCTAAATCGACCACTTTGATAGTTTCTGCATAAAATAGGCCCACGAACTGCCCGCCACGATAATGGAAACAGTTGTTTGGTTGATGCGTTAAATGAGGAGCCATAGGGTGTGGCGACCGTAAACCTGGCCACCGCCACAACTTGCCATGTGTGGCCGCATCGAAAGAATCCCAAAATAACTTACCATCTGTCATAATATTAGTCCATGCATCCATGTTTTCTTGACAAGATGAAAGATAGAATCTCAACAAAATGTAATTTACCATCAGCCATGAATCATAATATCAGTCACAATATTAGTGTATATACTGTATTTCAGTTGCAACTACGGTTGACAACTGAAAATGGCTTGGTCTAAGACATGGTAAAAATCCAGACTTAGCTAAAATTCGAAGAAAGATCAAAAAAGGCTTTCCGGAAGTGACTGGACGCTAGCAACCGGACCGTCCGGTCAATCTTTGTGTGTCCGGCCGTGCGTCCGGTCAGGGCGTCCGACCATCTGGTGCATGTGGCTCGATTTCAGAGCTTACTAGAATCGACGGGGCGCTAGCGACCGGTGCGTCCGATCGTGAGTGCAGTGAAGAGTCCGGTCAATCGGGCGTCCTCGGCGTTTTCGATTAACTTCTTTGGAATCGGCCGGGCCTTCGACCCGTGCTGTCATGAACCAGAAATTGAGCCACCCGAGTGGCTAGATGGGCCAAAACATAGCGCCGCCCGACCCGGGGAGGGGCGAGGCGCGTCTTGCCGCGAGGGGGCCCTGCCCCGCCGCCTTCCCTCTCCCGTCACGACTCGAGTTTGCTTCGCTTTCAAGTTAGGATTATCTTAGGTAATTTTTGGTGTGCAAGGGGCTATCTCATCTATAAGGGAGACCCTTATTAAGAAATAATAAAATAGGAATTGCTTGTAAAAGGTATTCCGGTCATATAAGAAACCTTATAGAGATTGCTTAGATTACAAGTCCCACTAGTCGGGCTATATAAGCAAGAGGTATGTAATCTCTAGGGGATAAGCAAGCAAATAAAAAAATATCTTTCGCCCTCGGGCTCTCTCCGCTCCAACCGCCGCCACCCTCTCCTCGCGCCGCGCGCCGCCCGGCCCAGCCACGCCCGCCCGCGCCACCAGCGCCGGCGGCCGCGCCCCTCCCGACCGGCTCCTCCTCCACCTCGTTGCTCGAGCTATGCTGCTCGTCGCCGCCCGGCGAAGGCTGCGACACCGTCGCCATCTCGAGGAGCCCCAGCGGTCGACGAGCGGGTGTCAATTCGACCCAATCTGCCGGAATCGGCGGTAGTATCGGGAGACCAAGACGTTCCACCACCCATGGCTTCCGAGATGAAGGAGTTCAGCGCGGCGCCGAAGGCGCTCCTCGGCGATAACTGCGCGGATCGGCCGGGCGCCGGCGACATGGAGGCTCGTCCGTGTCGCGTAGATGCGTGTGCATCACCTCGAGGACCCCCCCACCGCACGCGACCAAGCCGGAGGACGGCCTAGTGGCAGCCGCCGCCGGCGCGGGGCGGCCCTGGCGCAGCCCCTCGGCCGCCCCCCCCCTCCCCGCGGCTCTCGGCGCCGGCTCCGACCCTGCCATCCTCCCGGCTCGGCGAGGAAGATGGCGTTGTACATGGTGCACCGGCCGCCATCGGCGTCATCCTCGGCGACACCGCAGCAACTGCCCTCTCCCTCTCCACCGACACTGCAACCGCGGGGACTCCCGGCGGATGGCGTCACCAGCGGCGCCCACGCCCCTTCACCCGCGCCACCACCAGCGGCGCTCACGTGCTGACCCGCGCCACCTGCGGCGCCCGATGCCGTCTTTGCCACCAGCGGCGGCATACCCTCCCCTCACGACACGCGCTGCAAGTCCGGGAGTTCGACGGAACCGGCGACCCCGACCTGCGGATTCTGGGGCTGGAGCTCTTCTTCGAGCTCAACTTGGACATCGACCGGACTACTACGTGAGTTACGCTGCCTTCCACCTCACCGGTCTTCTTTGCCGATGCGGTACATCGACCTGTCAAAGAAGAAGTCCCCCTTTCGAGTGAGGCGAGTTCACCCGGCGCCCGCGACATCACCCGGCCCGCCCGACACCTCGATGCCATGGGGGCATACGCCGCCTTCCTGGGGGTAAGGCGGGGCGACTACATCGATGCCTTCGAGGTCTATGCTTCACGCATGGATTTCGAGGGACGGCGCCACCGCGTCGACCTCTTCGTCGAAGGCCTGCGCACCTCAGCTGCGGGCGGCACTCGAATGGTTCGAGCCCGTTCGATGGAGGAGGCCATCGACCTCGCCCGCCGATTACAACGGCAATGGCGGCCGGACGGCGGGCGGGCGCCGGACAACGGCGATGGCGACATCGGCGACAACATCTTGGCCGCCCTGGTTGACCGCGCCACCAGGCCAGCAGGCGTCTTCTTGTTGCTATGGGCGACATCGGCGGCGGCGTCGGCGAACGACATGATCGCGGAGCTGCACGGCCCGCGGCGACCAACAAGGAGCTCGGGATCATCTCCACGCCATCGAGCTGCGGGCTGGCGCCCCGAGTGGAGCCTCCACTATGGCATCGTGGTACTTCCACCGTTACTACATCCCTGCTGCCAGAACTTCTCCGGGACTTCATGCTGGGGAGAACGTCCCGCTGCATGGCGTAGCGATGGGCTTCCACCTCCCCAATCGTCCCCCTGAGGATCGGGCGTTTCCGGGCGTCCTTCTTCTCCAGCCACGCCCCTCGACGCGGATCGAGGGTGCCAGCCAGCCTCCTCTTCCGACAACAACGGCGGCGTCTTCTTCCGCATTGGGAGCGTCACCGTCGGTCTGCGGCATGGGCGCGGGGAGACCCAGTGGGGCCGCCCGTGAGCACGCCCGCGACCTCCTCTACGGCTGCCTCCTCGACTTCACTTCCTCGCTGCCCGCGTCGACCCGTCCGCGTCTCGTTGCCGGCAGCTACATGCTAAGGTGACGGTGCCGGCGACATACACCTACACGTCTCCTCCGTCGACCCGCCCGGATGATTGGTGTCGGGGGACCCTCGGCGCCTCCGTCATGCGTCTGCATGGGCGGCGTCCCTTCGTGCAGCCCCCGCCCGAGCTTCAAGTTCAGCATCTGCCCGGCGACCTCCACCTCGACTTCTCCTTCGCCGACATGGGCGCCCGATGTGCAGCGGCGACAACGACAAGTCGCGGTCCTCTCATCTTCTACTTCGTGCACAGGTGGTCACCTCCCGATTGGTGCGCCCCTTCGCCCCTCGTGGTGGGTTGGGCGGCGCGTGGGCAGCGCCGCCTCGTCGAGCGGTGGGGAGATGTCATGAACCAGTGGGCCACCCGAGTGGCTAGATGGGCCAAAACGCCTTGCCGCCCGACCCCGGGGAGGGGCCAAGGCGCCTTGCGAGGGGAGCCGGCCCTGCCGCCGCCGCCTTCCCTCTCCCGTGCGACTCGAGTTTGCTTCGCTTTCAAGTTAGGATTATCTTAGGTAATTTTTGGTGTGCAAGGGGCTATCTCATCTATAAGGGAGACCCTTATTAGTAAATAATAAAATAGGAATTGCTTGTAAAAGGTATTCCGGTCGTATAAGGAAACCTTATAGAGATTGCTTAGATTACAAGTCCCACTAGTCGGGCTATATAAGCAAGAGGCATGTAATCTCTAGGGGATAAGCAAGCAAATAAAAAAATATCTTTAAGCCCTCGGGCTCTCGCTCCAACCGCCGCCGCCCCTCTCCTCGCGCACGGGCCGCCCACGTCGCCGCCCGCCGTGCCACCAGCGCCCGCGCCGCCCCCGCCCCCGACGGCTCCTCCCTCCACCTCGTTGCTCGAGCTGCCGCTCGTCGCCGCCCGGCGAAGGCTGCGCACCGTCACGCCATCTCGGGAGCCCCAGCGGTCGACGGCGGGTGTCAATTCCGGCCCAATCTAGCCGAATCGGCGGCGTCGCGTCGGTTGGCCCGATGCGGCGTCCGGTCAACCCGGCGCGGACTGTGTTCGTAGGAGATCGAACCGATTGAAAATGTCCAAGGCGGTTTCCTAAAAGGATAAGACCAAAGATCCTCTATATAATAAAGAGGTTCATGGCCGATTTGATCCCATCTATATCCAATCGACAAAAATCAATCTACCACGTCTCGCTTGTAGGTCATCCTCTCTACTACCCTGCTATTCGTTGACGTTCTCCGCGAACTTCGCCGGCGCTCTAGGCGGCCTTGCCGGTCCTAGGGCAACCCTCACGTGCGTCCTCCCGACGGGTCTTCTCGGAGGTGCGTTCGGAGGTTCTTCCAGCCGTCACCGAGCTCTACATCGGCCCTAGCCGATCACGCTGCGGTGCTTGCTGCTTCAAGGTCAATCGCGACCTTCGTGGGCGTCCAAAGCCTTCCCGGTGTGCTTGACGTGGAGCTCTAGTTCTTGGTCAACAACTGCATATCCTGCACATCTGAATAATTCAGCCAACTTAGAATCGAAATTAAAAAAATTGATTGAAGCCATATCTACAGATACAGATACGATGATGCTACTCTGAATTCTGACCGCATCATAGCCCCGCTGTGCCTGTGCCACAGAGGGACCATGTCTCACCACGTGGCGCACGGGCCTCGACGGAAAATTCTGGAGCTTGCTGTGGGTCCAACATGTCAGCATCTGATTTCAAACCCAGCTCGCGCAGCTATCCCCAGGCCATTAATTTCCGGGATCCCGGTTCTTGCCTCCTCTCCTCGTCTCCTCGTCTGGGTGTGGGTGGAGGTATCGCATCGTCTTCGCTGGATTCCATTCTCCGGTCGCGCAGGAGGTGCGTGATTCTTTTCCGCCGCCGCGTCGCGTCCTCTGTTCATGCTGAGTTTTTAGCAGCAGCAGCAGGCACTGCACCTTGGCACCACAAGACCTGACCGACCGACCCTCCGCCATGGCGACTCGAGCCGAAGCCAACCGCCGCCCACGCGGTGTTCTTCCCATTCCCAGCGCAGGGCCACATCACATCAGCATTGCACCTAGCGAAGCTCCTCCACGTCCATGGCGGCGTGCGCATCACCTTCGTTCACACCGACCGAAACCGCCGCCGTCTGCTCCGCACACGAGGCCCCGACGCGCTGGCCGGCATCCCGGGCTTTACCTTCGCGACCGTCCCGGACGGCCTTCCTCCACCGCCCTGCGGTGAAGACGACAACAACGATGACGACTCCCCGCAGGTCATGGCCAGCCTGTTTTTGTCACTCGATAGCTTTGTCCCACACCTCAAGAAACTGCTCGACGACCTGTCTGATTCCGGAGCGCCGGCAACATGCGTCGTCACCGACATCGATCTCGTCCTGCGCGCCGCCGTGGACGTGGGTGTCCGGCCGGTGGCATTCTGGACGACGAGCGCTTGTGGGCTCCTCGCGTCCCTACAGTGCCAGCAGCTCATCGACAAGGGCATCGTTCCCCTTAAAGGTACGTACTGTATGGAGATGCTACCTGTCTTTCTCTGATTAACATCGATCCGATCCGTAGCTGAAGAACCAATTGCATGCAGATGAAGAGCAGCTGCACAATGGCTACCTCGACAGCACGGTGATCGACGCGGTGCCGGGGATGCCGGCGGACTTGCGCCTCCGCGACATGGTAAGCTTCGTCCGCACAACAGACCCCGACGACCCCGTGCTCCGCATCGTTCTCGCACACATGGAAGCTCTACGGACGGCCGCGACAGCCGTCGTCCTCAACACGTTCGACGAGCTGGAGGGCGACGTCGTCGCCGCCATGTCGGCGGCCATCCTTCCACCCATCTACACCGTCGGCCCGCTCCGCTGCTCACCGAAGAACACTGCAAGGCGGCGGTCGTCGCCAGCAGCCCACTGGCTGAGTTGACGCTGATGAGTAGCCTCATCAAAGAGGACGATGGGTGTCTGGCTTGGCTTGGGAGCAAGGAACCTGGCTCCGTGGTGTACGCCAACTTCGGCAGCGTAGAGGTGCTGACGCGCGAGCAGATCGAGGAATTAGCGTGGGGGTTGGCCAACAGCGGCTACCACTTTCTGATGGTGATCAGGGGCGTCACCGGCGCCATGCAGACGACGACGACGACGCCGGAGTTCGTCGAGGCGACCAAGGACCGGTGCTATGTGACGAACTGGTGCCCTCAGGGGAGGTGCTCCGGCACGAGGCCATCGGCATGTTCGTGACGCACTGTGGCTGGAACTCGATGCTGGAGGCCATCTGCTCCGGGGTGCCCATGCTTTGCTGGCCCTTTGGTGCGGACCAGCATACCAACCGCCGGTTCGCCTGCACGGAATGGCGCGTCGGCGTCGAGATCGGCGGCGGCGACGTCAAGAGAGGGAGGTGGAGACGCTAGTTAGGGATGTCATGGGAGGGAGAAAGGGAGGGAGATGAGAGCACGAGCTGCACGATGGAAGGAGAGAGCTGCTAAGGCTTCACAGCCAGGTGGACAATCGTGGGTCAACCTTGATAGGTTGATCAATGAGGTTTTCCATCCTGGATCTTTGTAATAAGCAGTATCCGGATCTGTTGAATGTATCTTTCTCAATTTGTATCGATCTCGAATCTTTTATCTTATGATATCGTACGTACTACAACATCGTTAAAATAATACCTGATTCCATCAAAGCTGGATTTGATCCCACAAAAAAAAGGTTTATATAAAGTAATCAGTACAAGCATGCTCATCAATCGAGTCTCTAAGTCGTTGCCTTTGCATAAGCCTTTAACTGAGAAAAAATCATTTCAAAAAATTCAGTCAAGCCACGAATAGGTCCCCTTACGTTTTATATAAAATAAAGATTTAAAAAGGTATGTTCAAAAAAATATTTTATTTCGGATAAAAACTAATGTCAAATTTGATTATCAATAGTTTGAAAATGTATCGTTTGAAAACTAGAGTTGTCAAAGGTTTTCAAGATGTAACTTCAAAAGTTTTTTTAAAACAAACATGTTTTTGGAAACGTCAATTTTTTTTAATTGGTTTACAAAGTGTGTTTCCAAAAATCTAGTTATCAAAGTTTTAGATTTGTTTGCAAAGATGATTTTATAACCTGTTAACAAAAAAAAAAAACTTTTTTTCCTTTTCCGTTTTCTTTTTCATTTGGCTTTTAGCCTGCTGCCACTTTAAGCCCAGCTCTTTCCACCTCTCTAAATCCAGGCCCAAATCACAACCATCCCTTCCGGGCTGCCTTTTGCATCGGCCCTTGCCTTCTTATCCAGCGGGATTTCCATCTGGGCCTTCTGTGACTTTGTCAATTTCAGTATCTTCCTAGCAAATGGCCCTTTCTTTAGATAGATAATAACGAGGAAAAAGTCCACATTCCCTCCTCCAACTATCACAGAAGTTTACTTTTCCTCCCTCAACTCCAAAACCGGACAAATCGCCTCCCTCAACTTTTGAAACCATGCATTTTTCCTCCCTCGGCGGTTTTGGCGGCGGTTTGCTACAGATAACCGCGGGTTTGATCTGATAACTATGTTTGCTACAGTACCATCACCTTTGACTTTTCCTTTTTTTTTAAAAAAATCCGACTGAATCTTTAAAAAATCATAGTAAATCACAGAAAAATTAAAAAATAGAAAATCTAATTTTGTTAGACTCCACATGAGTAGATCTACACATGAACATATAATATGGTATACTTTTAGTTCAACAAAATAATTATAGAAGCTGCGACTACAATTATGTTAATTAATTATATATTCACCATGTAGAACTTTGTACTAAAAGCATATCATATTAAATATTCACTGTGTAAATCTACTCATGTGGAGTCTAACAAAATTGGATTTTCTATTTTATGATTTTTTTATGATTTTCTATGATTTTTCAAAGATTCACCAAATAAATGAAAAAAGAAAAAGACAAAACTTTCATAGCAAAAACTTTGTACTAAAGCATATCATATTATATATTCACTGTGTAGATCTACTCATGTGGAGTCCAACAAAATCGAATTTTTTATTTTATGATTTTTATATGATTTACTATGTTTTTCAAAGATTCAACCAAAATTTTTTAAAAAAAGAAAAGGCAAAGGTGCTGGTACTGTAGCAAACCATGGTTACTGTACTAAACCCGCGGTTACTGTAGCAAAACCGCCCCCTCAAAACCGCTCGAGGGAGGAAAAATGCATGGTTTGAAAAAAGTTGAGGGAGGCGGGTTTGTCCTGGTTTTGAGTTGAGGGAGGAAAAGTGAACTTCTCGTGATAGTTGGGGGAGGGAATGTGGACTTTTTCCTAATAACAATATAGTTGGAGAACTTGGACCAACCACAAGAACCTGTCAGGAATTGAGCCCACTACTAAGAGCCCCTTTGGATGGCATGATAGGGGAAAAAAAAAAAAAAAAAAGAAAAAACTCAGGAACTTAGAGGGCATACTTCTTTGATCTTATGGGAATCGAAAACAAATGAACGTAAATGTGATGGCCTTTGGCAGGAGCTCAGGTGAAACACTGGAGCTGCCATCGTAATAAGTTGTTTACTTTATTTGCTTAAGTCTTTGGTAAGAATTTGTTTCATTTACTCATAGACAAGTGGGTCGATCGAGAAATAAGCAAAGGTCACTCATAGTTCCTGGAGAAGGCATTTCTTGTTCTTTGTGTATAGGATTTATAGCAACAACCCCTTAGGGCGTCCGCAATGGTAATAGCTAGTACTAGCTACGTAGTCGGCTGACGTGGAGGTGAGAGACAACAACAAAGACTATTTTATATTGGTGGACCCACATGCTCATCTCACATATTCTTGGGCTACGTGAAATAGTCTAGCTATTTGCATGTAGCTAGTGACTATTTCCTCTCCTACTTTTTCCATGCCACGTCACATCTAGATAGCGAAATAGCTAACCATTGGAGACGGCCTTAGCCATCCATCTTCTAGCGTCGATGATCTCGGAGGCTACAATCAGCCTGTATTCCCTCAGTCCCCAATTATAAGTCGTTTTGTCTTTTTTGTTTTATCTATTTTAGTATCTAGATATAATAATATGTGTACATACATAGCAAAATTGATAAACAACAAAAATAAAATAAAAGCAACTTATAATAATTTGGAACAAGGGGTAGTTGGTATATGGATGATTTTAACAACCTTCTTACAACTACGACTCGCGATGGAGAGGTTTATTGTACAATATGGAATTTCTGCATTTCAAACAAGCTTTTACATGGACCAGAATTCCTAATCCTTTGTTTTTGTAGGGGAGACCTTGGTTCTTAATTTGTTTGTTTATTAAGAATTGGGCTTCATCATTACGATTTCCACAGCCCACCGTTTTTATTGAGAAAGTATTTTATATTCACAGCCCACATTTTTTAGTAAATTCACAGCCCACCTACATGCTTTTGGTAGTTTGACTTGGAAACGTGGGCTGGTGGTGCTAAAAAAAAACTGCCGGTCACACACATTCCTTCTCGTGCCAGGCCAGTCCATAGCAGAATCACGGTGAGAAGGCCGTAGCTCATAGACATTGCAGACATTTATGTGAATATGTCAATAATACTCTACTTTCTCTATATATAGTGCCTACTACAAGTCACATTAATATACAAAATGTTAATGTATTAAGGCACCATCTCAAGTTACAAATGTTGTAAGACAAGCTACAGATGACCCTTGATGTATATAGGTGCAATCTTCTCTACAAATTTGAGGAATTGTTGAAACACACGTACTGTCAGTGAACTAGACACCTTTAGTTTTAAACAGCAAAAAAAGGATTCATGTCAAATAGTAGTACAGTTCACATGCTCCCAAAGCACAAGTTATGACAGATGGCTCAAACATTTTTTCTTCAGCCTGTTAATGTTCCTGCTTTGTGGGATATCAAAATTCCACCAAGGGTACACTACTTTCTGTGGTTGATGTGTAAGAATAGAAGTCTAACTAGAGATAATTTAGGTAAGAGACAAAAAGTCAAAGATCCCACTTGCTTAATCTGTTCAGAGTTAGAGTCAGTGCAACATTTATTCTTTGAATGTGTAGTTGCTAGAAATATGTGGGATGTGTTGGCCAAGGTTTTGAATGTCAATCTTGAATACTCTTTTAGATGCTATTGGAAAATATTGGCTAAGTAATAAGAGGAATGCAATAACCAATATAGTCACTTCTGCTGGTTTTTGGTGTCTCTGAAACTTAGAAATGAAATGTGTTTTGAAACTTTTCAGTGGGAGAGTATGGCTATACTCTTTTACAAGATTGCAAAGACAATACTGAGATGGATCTTGCTATGCCCGGAGGACCAAAAGAACAAGATTCAATTGGTGGCCAAACTTTTGAAGCAGGAAGCTGTGCAAGTGATGTGGCTGAAGGAAGCCTGAAAGACAAAGGATGGAGGGACTGGGCATGTGCTAATTTGAAGGTCCAGCAAACATTCTGAGGTGCAATGGTTACTGATCGTGCTAAAAGCTCCAGGAAGACCTGGTGGCTCCTTTGTTGCTGAAAACAGTCTTATTTGCTGTTCTGAATAACAGCTGTAATAAGTGTTTCTTGGTACTTCTGGTTTCTGTGTCTGGTGATGGTAGTTCATAAACATAGCTAGATGAGTTGGGGTTTTAGGAGTTCTCGGTGATCAGATGGTTGTCCCATCTGTTAATGCTGTAACTGGATGATGATATGGTCTATTGGCCTTGGTTAATAGACGGGGGGCTATGCCCTTAAACTCTAAAAAAAAATTTTCTTCAGCCTAGCTAGGTCTCTTTGTCATCTTGATAACCTCATCTTTCTATGACGCCATTTCTTTTGTTAAAGAGTTGTTGGATTCTGAATCCAAGTCAGGAAGCAAAGCTTGAGAACTTAGCTAGAGTGGACCCTTACCATTTATCTGATTCGGTACTATAGAGAAGGGTTTATGTTGTGTCTAGGGTGGAAACAAAAGAAATGCTACAAGAGGGCATTCACTGCTACAAAGTATAGAGATCTATTTTTCAATTTGTCAAATGAAATGTGATAAAAGGCAAAGTTGTAGATCTCATATTCTCGGCGAGATCTAAAACTTTGTTTTTCTAGATCACGCCTAAGCACGTTTTTCTATTAAGAAGAAAGAAGTTTTTTGAATACAAGTAACCAAGGTTACCAACCAAGTGCCTAACCACTACACGGATCTAAAGAACTGGGATAACATAGCAACAAACTTGCGTACCGGATAAAACCAATAACTCAGAGCAGCTGAATCCTCCGGTTGCTGAACCCCCGCCCGCGCACAAGCATTGCCTTCCTCTTGGATGTCATCCGCTAGCTTCCTTGCATATCCTGAGGCGCCATCGAATGTTCTTGCATTGCGTTCTTTCCACAACTCCAACCGACTAGCAGGAACATGGAATCAAAACCTCGTCGAGCTGCCTTTGGAATCCTCTTCCTATTGCTGAGCCACCATTGCATGGCATCACCTTCTTGGACAGCAACAATGTGATGCAACCTCAATCTCACCAAGCACAGATGCCAAACCTTGCGCCTGAAACAACAACTTACCCAACAAGATGTGTTCCATAGTCTCGGCCTCCTGATCACACATAGCACAAAGATTTGATTGTTGCAGCCCATGCCTAAATCTTTGATCAACTGTCCAACACCGCCCATGTCGAGTGAGCCAGAAAAAGAATTGCACCCGAGGGCGTTGCCACCTTCCATAGCTGTTTCGCGCCGGGCAGCAGGGTGGAACAAAGAACATCGCTCCATAAGCTGATGCGGTGAGTAATTTCAATCAGCAGTGAACTTCCATGCATTGGTGTCCAATTGCTATGAAAGATGGACGTCCTCAAGGAGGTCACAGATGCGACCAAACTCCACCAGCATGGTCATGCACACCCCACTGGTGATGTTCAAGATCCAAGCATCCTGCTCAGCCCTGAAGACAGTCGGCGCGATGGTCTGGATGTTGTTGCCGTGTAGCCACGGTCGATCCGTAAGGTTGTCGGACCATTCCCCACCGAGATTCTGTTGCCGCCTGGAACAGAGAGAGAGCATGTCCCGCTCTGGCGTCGCCGACCTTATTCCTTCCCGCTGGTCTAAAAAGCTTTCTAGTCGAAACTTTTGTTTTTCATTTGGATTAATCATTTGGGATGTGGTGATTATGTTTTTTTGGCATTAGGTCACAAGTGACTTTGGGATGTGGTGATTAAAGGGTAACACAGGTTCTAAGTTGACTTAATTTGATGTTGTGAACTGCCGGTGGTTGGCTAATGCGGCAGCTGCCCACTACCGATCAGATCAGGCACTAAACGTTGGCGATCGGGATGCTCTCTAACAAAATGATAACACTGACTAGCTAGATAAACGAGACTGTGCCACTTATATTAAGAGCATGCTGTTCACGCTGAGCATCATCTACGGGTGAATGGCCCGATCTAGAAAAAAACGCTGAGCATCATCGATCATATCCTTCGGATCCTAATTAAAAGCTCCAACTTATAAGATCATGCACCAGATCGACCAACTAATTGAGAGCAACGGATATGGGATACCATGCATTGCAACGGGGTCAACTGGACGATCGAGCATGCCGTACTGATGTATATGTATATATATGTACGTTGTTAATAATTAAATGTTTACTCCATGTTGTCACTAAAAATTTGGAGAGACAGCTTCTAATAACACCACAGAAAATTAAATATCCCCAACCTACCAGCTGAAACTGGTCGACGACCTACACTTCACTGTATTTTTGCAAGAGCAAATCAACTACTTTGCGTACGTGCGCCATGAGTTTTCCTACCAACAGTTACCAATTAATTAGCATATCACAATATATAATATTACTGTATTTCATTTGCAAGTTAGTTAAAATCAACTGTGCTTTGCGTCATGACTCATAAGTTCCAACGAATTAGCATATATCATAACAAATTACGTACTGCGATGCCATTTTTATTAGCTGAGCACTCACCTACTTCTTGCCTCTTAGTTTCAGAAGCTAATTCTGTGAAGTTAGCCACGCATCCATTGCAATTTGCAACATCATCACGATTTCATTTTTTTGCATCAAACAATTATCGACATGCACGTCATAAAGTCAAAGCACAGACAAACCAATCATGTTACTAGCTACCAAGATTACACAAAATCAGAAATGTCTAGTTCATCATGAAGGCCTAATTGTTTGTTTGCATGTCCAATGAGATATGGATCATGACAACTCTTGCTAACTGCTCTCGGTAGCGATGCTAATAGCGTAGTTGGCGAGGGATTCCATCCCTTACCAACTACACGTCCCTCTCATGTCTTCAAGCTCCTATCTGTAGGTTGACGAAGACCGTTCATACTTGCAACCTCTCAAAATTGCGACGACCATACGACCGAACGAACCCCCAGCTGATACTACATACATTTTGCAGCTTCCGTGAAGCAACACCATTGAATTTCTAATACGGTTCCCTACAAGATGGACGCGAGCGAGCTTATGATCGTGGTCGATAATGCTTTGGTCTATGGATTTTTTGAGAAGCAAGAGAATTGTCTTACCTTGGTGTACGTCATGCACAGTGTCGCCATTGGAGAGAATTGACTTTACAACTTTATTGGAATATTAGTAAGTAGTACTGTAGGTGCAAAGTTCACGTCATCTGCAGGCCCGCATATGACGTGTCCCGGGATTTTTTTTGGCTCAGTATGTCGTCTCACCTCGATCGATGAGATTGCAAATGTCGCTACAAAAAGATTTTGAAAACAGCCCGAGGTACATGTGGGAATTGAGACATCATTTTTAGGTCACTTGCGACGTGAATTTTTCACAAGGCTCAAAAAGCATGGCGCGACATGATAGGCTATGGCGAAACGGCATACAAAGGAGGGTCGTGCCGTGACTAATAAGATCTTGGCATGTTTGGCTATAGGGCACATGTACAACCCTCATCTTGGATTGTACTATAGGGGTACTACAACAATGGACTACCTTTTAGTGCTTGCCTTTTACATATTTTGTGCTTGGAAATCTTAGCCATTCGTTAGTTTTGGTGAGACAAATGCTAGCTCTCAGGTCATTAGAATTTAGGTCAATGTCAAGCACCCCTCTCGAGGCCTAAGTACATGCTTTCTATATTCATGTTTTTAAAAAATTTTGAGGGGCAAAAGGCCCCTACTGGTAAATAAACATATATATGCAAATATATATTCTTAGTTTTTGTCGCAGGATGAGTAGTCTCTTTATTTGATAAATGTTGCAACAGTTTTTTTCCTCATCTAATACACACGGCAAATCTCTTGCCGCCTTTCTGAAAAAAAAGGTATGCCAGAGAAAAGCACACACGCCCCTCTATCCATTGAGTGTGAATTTGGTAACATGCAATGTCTTGCATTGGTCCGTGTTCGGGTGTGCTTGTGGCTTGCTATCTCCCTGCGTCAACGAAGTGCACATGTACAACCACTACTACAGTGTGCAAGACATGCACACAGCCACTACTGGAGCTAGGCGTCGTGTCCATGTCTTTTGAGGCACTCACACTACCTACCCTTTCCCTTGTGCTTTCTTAATTTCTGATCAAGTGCCGATCGATATGTACCTATATGGCTATATGTAAGGTAGTAGTAGGTCACTGGCTTGCTGGCTGCTGCTTGCTGGTAGCTTTACCCCAGCAGCTTTCTGGTATGGTACGCTGGAGCTCTCCATCCATGCACATATCCTTGTCATCCAAGTGCAAACGAAGTGCTAACAGACTAGCAAGGTAGGCAGATATATGGTCAATCTCGCCCGTCCACGTCCAGCAATCCAATGTGCTCGATTTTTCTTCCTGCCTTGGTTGAACTGTTCAAGCATTTCTGCCAATAATACCGTGGGAGTTTTTCTTCTATGTGCTTACTAGTGATGCACTTGCAGCCAGTGGGTTTTCAGTGGTGGTGGTGGTCATTTCTAGCTGTTTGAGTGACTCTTGACTGAATGATGACTTGTTATGTCATATTTTTTTGACATATTACCGGCCTGTGCATGCATGCTCCATATCTACCTACTGTGGTGGGGGTCACAATGAAATTGCAAAGTCACAGATTCTGCACCAGATAGATATTGTTGCCTCCAATCCATCAAGTACAAAGTAAACACTCTCTTTTTCTCTCTCAGGAGTACTTTGTTGGGGCTTATTGTCAATGCAATTTCAAAAGGTAGCTTCTTACACCATGGTTTCTAAAAGCATCATTTTTATATTACAACTCTCAGGAGTACTTGATGGGGGCATGCATTGTGTCTGTGTCAACCTTGTTGGGGGCTTAGCTTATTGTCGATGCAATTTCAAAAAGGTCGCTTCTTACACCATGGTTCTGGAAGCATTATTTCATATTACTACAAAACGAGTTTGGAAGACAACTTCTTTAATTTGATTTACTAAGGTGGTTTAAAAAAGAGTTCTTGCCTCCAAAAATGCACACCAATTTCAAAAGACGTTCAATCCATTTGTAGAGGCACTCAGTCAACAAGTACCTTTGAAATGTATTAACAGAAGTGCGCAGCCTCTCCGATGCCCTAAGGTACCCGACTGCATCGTGTTGGAGAAGTTAGCACCATTGCAAAGAGCTCAAAGAGACAATCGAAAAAAACATTTTGTTCGCTATATTCAAAGTCCGAATCAAAAGATATCGCTCGGAGCGAGTTCACTAGAATGGCCATAACTTCCTCCACTACTACAGAATTGAACTTGCATGGTGTTTAGTTTTTATTTTCCATGGCGGGCATTTAGAAAACCGCCACGAAAATAGTTGGCCTGGCAGCCCCCCGGCCGGTGAAAAACCGCCACGGTTATTATCGATTAATCGTGGCGGTCTTTATAATAAAAACCGCCACGGTTAATCCCCATTAACCGTGGCGGTTTTATTACAATGCCCGCCACGGAAAAAAATTTGGGCTATAAATACAGCCCCAACCTTCTTCTTCCCCCCCACGGGATTTCACCATTTATTAGGGTTTTGAGCTTCAAAACTCTAAAAAACACCATTTCGGGGGGAGGTTTTGCCCTTGGTTTGATTGAAGTTTGGCACCGCTTAGGGGTATTTCTCCTCTTTCTCCCCTCTTTTCTCTCCCTCTTTCTCTCCCTCTCTCTCCCCTATGCATGGTCCTCCCTCTCTTTGAGATCTAATTGAATGTGGTTTGTGCTCTCTCTCTTCCCTCTCTCTCCCCCTCCCCCCCTTATCTCTCTACCCCCCCTCTGTCTCTCTCTCCCCTCTCTCTCTCCCTTTCTTTTGAGATCTAGTTTTGATCTCTCCCTCTCTCTCTCTCTCCTCCCTCCAAGCTAGCTCCACTCCCCTCTCTCTCTCCTTCTCTCTCCCCCCCCTCTCTCTCTCTCTCCCTCTCTCTCCCTCTTTCTCCTCCCCTCTCTCCCTCTCATTTGAGTGTACATGCTCTCTTTCCCTCTCTCTACTCCCTCTCTCTCTCTCTCTCTCTCTCTCTCTTTCTCGTATTCCTCTTTTGCACTTTAATCATCGATACTTCGATCTCTAATCATCGACGCTCTCTTTGCTTTTGGTTTTTAATTAATTTGAGCAGGCCGTCATGGCGCCGAATAGGGATTGGATGTGCAGGCGAGGATGAGTTTGGATTTCGTTGATGATGTGTGAAAGAAGTTTATGCCCGTCGTGCGTAAGCATCGAATCAGTTAGGGTTCGAAAGTAATGGTGTGCCCCGTGCTATAGCTGCAAGCATATGTTCTTACACAAGGATGACGTCGCCGTGGAGCACTTGCTGCGGTATGGTTTCATCGAGCCGAGGTACACCGTGTGTGGAAGTATCATGGTGAAAAAAAGAACCGAGTGTCGCGGCCGGGTTCATCGGAGGACCCCACCACCCGCAACGACGGAAACAACGGTGGTGGACGGGGACGGCGAACAAGTTGATAATCGTGATTACATCACCGTAGATGAACTGCTGCCAGAAGACAATGCGGGTGGAGAAGATGGTGAACAGGATGAGTTGATGACATGTCGCCGGGGATCTTGAGCTTTTCGAGGATATTGCTAACCTCAAAGATGCGATGACGTGTTGTTTGGCAATCCAAGATGGCTCGAATTTTAGACAGATGAAGCGGCGGCAATTGACCCTCTATACAAAGACGACGCGGCAAATGTCCGAGCATTGCACGGTGCTACGTTTTAACCTTACGATGTTGATGCTGAAGGCTCGCCACGGTGGTCGACACGAGCTTCAATGACATTCTGGTCCTGGTGACACCGCTTTTACTCGAGGGAATAAGGTGCCTCGCCAATACCTATCCCAGCGAAAGAAGTTGATTCGGCCCCGTGGCTATGAAGCTTAGGAAGTTTCATGCGCCTCCTAAATCCACCGTATTCTATACCGGGGGTAACTATGCGGACTTACTGGCTGCGCCCGCTATGCGGCGTGAGTCGTTACAAGAGGAATCTTGGGCCGTCGTGCTACCGGCGAGGGAGGGACCGTCGAGAGGGCCCAAGAAGCAGAAGACGGGCAAGAAGAAGCGTATGCCACCTCCCGGGACGAGGAAGAAGAGGGTTACACCCGGAGGAAGATCCCCGCCCTATCGGTGTGGTACCTGCAGGTGCTCGATCGCCTACGCATACAATTTTTTGGGAACCAGGAGGATGCCAAGCCGATGTCCCGCTTGCATCGGGCCGAACGCACGAAAGGCGATGGCAAGCCGCGACACCCCGGGATGCCAAAACGCGGAAACGCATCAATGACATGTTCGAGTTTAGGGACGAGCCGAGAACGGAAGGTTAGCTTTAGTACCGACGGGATGAATCCGTTCGGAGACCTCAAGTGCCGCGACAAAGGCCTTCGGCCGTCACCCTCACCATATACAACCCGCCTCCCTACGAAAATGTCCAAGCGCAAAATATCTTCTATCGGCCATGCTCATTTCCGGACCAAAGCGGCCCTGTGCAATGATATAGATGTGCTCATTGAGCCGATAATGGAGGAAATGGCGAAACCGTGGAAAGGGGTCAAGATTATGGATGCGTCCGAAAGAAGAAGTTCACTCTAAAGGCCATGATAATGGTCACCCATCAAGATGTTTTGCTCTCTTTTTGTTGTCGGGCGTATTAAGGGAAGAGGCGGCTTGCAATAAATTTTGCATTGAGAATACCTGCTCCATTTACCTTAGCGGGATCCCAAAAAGACGGTGTACATGAAGCATCGTAAATTCCTCCGCAAAGAACACAGTAATGAGATACTTCGATGGATGAGTACTTTGACGGGCGAGCCGGGCTGAAACGGAGGAGCCGGAAAGGGTAAAGTACGGGCCAAAGGTGTTTGAAATGGTGAAGAACATAAAACCACGAAGTTCGGAAAGAAGAAGAAAGCCGGTGGGCCAAAGGCAAAGAAGAAGCGGAAGCGGAACAAAACGGCGTGGAAGAAGAAGAAGAAGAAGAAGCGGCGGGGAGCAACCTAACTGCACCGCCAAAGTCCCATTCAAGAAGCGGTCGATTTTCTTCAAGCACCGCCATACTTGAAGATGCTCCATACACCCCATGCCATCGATAACATGCATCTATAGAAGAATGTCTTCGAGAGCTTGGTCGGATTTTCCTAGATATCAAGACTAAGACGAAGGGACGGTGTCAAGTCACGTCGATCTTGCCGACATGGGCATCGGGGCCGAACTTCACTCGATACCCTCGGGGAATAGCGGAAAAGTCGACCTTCTAGCCGCGAGCTACAATCGACACGGGATGAAAAGAGGGATTTTTGCAAATGGCTCGGGGATGTCAAAGTGCCGGCCGGTTTTACGCCTCCAACATGAAGAGCATTGTATCGATGAAAGACCTCCGCTGTCCATCAAACTTCAAGGCCCATGATCGCCATGTCATCGCCGAGTGTTCCTTCCAATTGTGATTAGGTGCATTGGCCCGAGTTCTTGAAGATGGTCGTTACACTGCGCTGTGCTACTTTTTAATCGCATCACGAGAGAGAAGGTCATCGCTCAAAAGGACCTCCCCGCCTTTGAAAAGAGTTAATCGCGGAGACTATATGCCGGGTTCGAGATGTGCTTACCACCGTCTTTTCTTCGATATTATGCCACACCTCATGATACACATGGTCGATGGATAGAAGAACTGGGCCTCTCTACCCGCCGAGATGTGGACCGAACGAGGCGGTTCATGTCCTCTCTTAACGATCCGTCCTTAACCCTCGTGCATACCCAGAGGGCTCTATGATCGAGGCATACACAACAGCAAAGAGGCCGTTAATCACGTCTAGATACATCCGGGATGGAAATGAATCGCCTACCCGACCACCCGCACGAAGAAACGAGGGACCCCCGGGGATGGGCTGCGCGAAGGAAAAGTACGACCGATATAGACCAAGAAACAATTGAAGAAGCCCATGATAGGCTAGAACCAGTTAGTATCAATGGAAGACTGGGTTGAGAAGCATCTGAGGAAATTCGCGGAGACGGGCTGGCGCAGCCAGGGAGGGGTAATGAGACAACACGGTATGAATTTCACAACGTGGATTCATGGCGGGGGATACCCTAAAACGCCGTAGATCTAAGAATCGATGCTTGCATGCGCCCATCTAGCCAAATCATCGCATGGCAAGGTTACGACATCAACGAATACGGGTTCCACATGAAAGAAAAGGACAACAAGAGCGCGTCCACGAACAGCGGCGCTCGTATGAGGGGCATTGACATGGCCACCAAGAAAACTCAAGACATACTATGGGCAAATCAAGAGATTTGGGAACTTGGTATGGCGGAGAGCTACAGTACCCATTTTTCCGGTGCCGCTGGGTCAAGCAACGGCGGGGTGACGGACGGGTTTAGCAATCCACCGTTCCTTTCGAAAAATGCCCGAGATGATGAGTGGTATCGCGAAGTCGCTGACCGGAGAGTAGCCTACTACCACGATTGCCTAAATCGCTTGGGGCAAAAAGCATCTACATCTCTCTGGTCGGTGGGAGGGAAGCAAAGGGATCGTGGGGAGCCGATGGAGTGCAGAGTCCTCAAGAGTACAAATAACTACGCTGGAGTTTACGCCTTTACCGTATCATCCAACCAAGATCAAGGGAAGTCGAGACACGCTGCGGTGGGGAATGTCAATAAGACTCAAGATAAAGCCCTCGTGCCGCA